>JAOQMM010000001.1:9171883-9185891 GCA_027563515.1 Erythroxylum platyclados
TGAAATTTTGCAAAAGTGCCCTTTTTGCATCATTTTGACCAATTTGACTTCCTAAGGTCATTTTTGATCTAGATTTTTGTTCTAATTGCCTCTAAGGCATTAAACTACATGTATCTCGACCATCATGGCCATAAGTGTCCAAAAGGACTCAAATTTGCACATACAAAGCTTATGCCTCGGGAATCTCCAAGATTTCCCATACTGATGAATTTACAATTTGTAATGATGCATAACAAGATATACACATCACCGAAATTCACATGAAAAGGGTTTTAACATGTATTATAGCAGAGAAGGGTCTCACGGGATACATACCAATGTTGAGGCTCTGAAATTTCGATGTTACAATATCGAGAGTTATAGCCCAAAAACTACAGGTTGTTCGAAAACAAGGACAATAGCCAGAACTCAACTTCAAACTAGAATTAAAAACTCTTAGAGGTAGAATCAGATTTTGGTTTCTTTATGAAAGTTTTATATCTATGTCTCTATTTTAAGCACCAATTTAAATTATCCAATTTGGAGGTCCATAGGCCAAGATATGGCTAAATTACAGAAGTCTATTCATTGGACCTATCCATCCAGCGGGATACACATCCCAAATCAACTAACTTTGATTTTATCATGCAAGAGCAACACAAAAATTACATCCAATTTAACAAAAACATTCCTTTTTCTTATGGAATACTTCTTTCTACAATTCCCATCACATGACACTCATAAATTCAAGCAAACGTAACAAAAATTCCCATACATATTTCACATCTAAGTACGTATGTCCATGCTGACACGAACTAGTGTCTTTTACATTAAGAACCATTTGTCACCCAAACACTAGGCCACTTGTCACCTGATTGTTCCACCATTTGTCACTCAATAATTCATGCCAATTGTCACTCAATCAATAGCTCCATATGGCACACTCTCATTGGCCCAATCAACCTAAATTTTCATGTATCAATTTTGTCTTGCCATATGACATTTTTCTTAGACTAAATGCATATATCGCTTCATTAATCACTCAATTATAACAATAAACTCCAAATTTCTAATTGCAATTCACCAAATCAAAATTCAAGACATAAGCATTTTACAATTCACATCATAATCATTTTAAACCTTTCATACTCGAAATAAATCAATTGAGTGCATATACCAACTTTGCAATGTTTCTAATCATAACTCATATATGTATGTGAATATGATGCATATAAATGAAATGTGCTTCATGAAATTCTCATATAATTTGACTTATGTGACTCCATAGTCTAACACTTTAGATCTTTCAACAACTTAAGAGACGGGATATTACAGTGGACAGTGCCTCCATAAAAAGAACAAATAGGTAGGGAATAGGTGATCCCTCTGCCTTAATCCCCTCCTAGCTTTTATTAATATGGTAGGTTCCCTATTAACCAATATGGCTATAGTAGCTATTGTTACACATTCTTCGATCCAACCTCTTAACAATGTTATCCTATATCCCTCAGAATTTTGAAAATAAAGCTCCAGTTGATAGAGTCATATACCTTAGCAAGTTCCATTTTGATTGTACAATTCTTCCTTTTCCTTTTTGAATGGTACCCTTCTAGAAGTTCCTGGAAAATTAAAATATTGGTAGCCACTAACCTTCCTTTCAAAAAAGCATTTTGTTCAAGACTAATAATCTTCTCCAGGCTCATTTTTATTTTGTTTGCCAATATCTTAATGATTGTTTTATAGAGGATATTGCAACATGCAATAGGCATAAAGTGCTCTAGCCTTGAAGCATTACTTTGTTTGGGAATAAGGCACACATATGCTTGTTCCATTCCCTTAGTAGAGTTTTATTTGGAAAAATTCTTGCACTGCTTTAATTACTTGATCCCCCATAATATCCTAGTTTTTTCGAAGAAACTTTCCATTATAGCCAACTAGCCTTAGAAATTTGTCAGGGTTTAGTGAAAATATAACCTCCTTAATCTCATCCCTTGTTATTTCCCTTACCAGATCTTCCTTATCCTGATATGCCACATGTTTGAATTCAGCTACCCCCTCTTCTGGTATTTCCTTAACTCTATTTTCAGTGCCATACTGCTTAGAGAAATATTTAAATGTGAGCCCTTTTTTTCTTTTTTGGTTCTCACACTTTAGACCAACATCATCTTTAAGAACTTGATAACACTCTTGTCCCTCCTAATTGAGATAGCACTTATGTAGAATTTTGTACATCTTTCACCCTCCTTCATCCATACCACTCTAGTAGCCTATCCTTTGGTCTAATTAGCAGACTATTTTGGCATGCCTTAAATTCCTCCAATACCTTGTCTATCTGCTTCTGTTCTAGCTTCAGCATATCTCTGCATAGTTTTTTCAGCTAGCTTCTCAAGCCCTTTAACTTCATACTTAGCTTTTAGCTATTGGAGCCTTGAATCTCCACCTCCATTTCCTACCTAAGTATCTCCCTAAATCTTGGGAGGTCCATCAGATGGTTGAAAATCAAGAAGGGTGCACGCCTCCTCTCCTCTCCTCTCTAGACATCAGGTCCACTACTACTGGGCTATGATATGAGATTTTAGGTTCTTCAATCGTGGCACAACTTATTGGAAAACACGCTAGTCACTGACCATTCACTATAAACCTATCAAGTTTTCTTAGTAGAAACCATTGTCCATATTGTTTATTACTCTAGGTAAACTTAGCTCCATACCATTTCAGGTCAAACATCCCTGAATTCTTCACCAATTCTTGTCATTCTCTGCAGTCTTGTTGTTACCAGTGTCTCCCTCCCTTTGATTCATTCATTTTTATGGTGTAATTAAAGTCCCCTAATATTGGTCACGGGGTCTTTATGATATTACCATTTCTTTCATGTTCCCTCCACACACTTTACATTTGGAGCTTATGATTTGTTGTATATACAGTTATGATTGCTATCTTTATACCTGTTTCTTTGATTAACATAACGTAGTGTATTAGCTGATCCTTTTCTAGCTGACTAACCATCTCCACTTTCTGAGGATAAACCTAATTACCACCCTACCATTTATGTGGGAATCACGATTGGTAACCACTTTCCAACCCTTTTCTAGGAACCATAAGGATCTCTCCATATTCTCTCTCGTTATTTTGATTGCCAACAAACCATAAAATCTAGCTTACTGTTTTTAATGAAATCCTTGACAATAAGCTATTTATTGAGGTTGTTAAACCCTCTCACGTTCCAAACTGCTACCTTCATCACTTAGTCTTCTTCCCTGATCTTTTCCTTCTAGATCTTCTATTCACTCTAGAAGAAATTATTCCTCTGTCATGTTTTATGCCTGAAACTTCCCCTCTTTCCCACACTGGAATGCCATCCATTTCTATTTCTGTTCCCATTTCTAGCCCCTCTTTCACTTGTTTCCCTTTCATTAAGGTCTCCTCCAATGCCATGACCTGTTTTATCTGTTCATCATTACAACTTTCTTGTTCAACCTGAGTATCCTCTAATGCCGTAAATTGTTCCATCCGATCAATATTAGAATTTTCGTTTTCTTCCTAAATGTCCTCCACTACTTCTTTATTTTCCTCACAACCTATCTTCCCCTACTGTTTATCTTTTTCCCCTCCAAACTTGTTTCTCTTCTCTGGTCTTAGGTGTCCATATATAGGTAACCCTTATTGTATCTTCCTCCAACTCTCCATCCTCCTTTAGTTTCATAATCTTAAAACTATTCGAAAGTTTCTTTAATATGTCTACATCTATATACACCTTTGCAATCCTAATCCTCCTCACTAAAGCAGTATTTTCATCTAACCCCAATGGCTTACCTATTTTCTAGCAATATAGCTCATACCTTTGATGGATCAATATTCCAATGGCACCTTATGGATGTTTACCCATAATGGTATTAACTCGATCTTGCTTCTGTCCAATGTGACCCCTAATTGCCACTTCTTGATGAGTATTGGATGACCCATCATATGCCATGGCCCAGCTTTAAGTAGTTTTTATGCATTTTCTTCATTATTGACCTTAAATACGAGAAGCTCATCCTCATTCATTATTATACTTACCAGTCCCTTATTTCTCCAAACTGCATTGGCCCATTTATGAACTACTAGGAATGCCAACCTCTTCTCCAAAAAGAAACCCACAAGAGAAGTACTCCACTTCTTGTCACCTTGTTATAACACCTCCATTAGTGCCTGAACCGGTTTTTCAGCATCCAATTCCATATTCCTGAGCTGAACCAAGTTCCCTGAGTCTCCTACAATTGAACTCCATATGGTTTTCTCCATTTCCCTTCTAGGTTGTTGTTTTTTCAAGGTTCCTTTTAAGGGTGAAAATTTTGTGTTATTAAGTAGGTAGGGTGCTGGTTTAAGGGTTTTCTGTGAAACGTTCTCTAGTTTAGGTTGAAAAGAGTTCTCAATTTTTTTTTGCTCCATTTAGAAAATTGATGGTTTAAATGTTTGTTTTTAGTGGTTATTTGTTGTTAGGGTGAAGGGTGCAAAAGTGTCTGGTCAGGGGTGGGGAAAGGTAGAAGAGTTCGAGAAGCCATACCTCAACTTAATTAAGTTGGACTTGATTATAAAATTCAAGAAACTTTATGATTAAATAAGATATATTTAATAAATATGGACTAATAAGAGATATTATATCTTATTTGTGCCTAATTGATATTTAATCAAAATTAATAAAATTCTAATTAAAGTTCAATTGAAATTAGAATTTTATTTTAGTTAAATTACTAAAAGAACCAAGCCCTATAATAAATAAACTTAGGCTCCAAGGGAACTAGCTCTTTTGACTTAACACTCTCTACAATTGTAGAGTTATCTCAACATGTTCTGTAAATATCATTAGAATTCATAAACTTGAGTGGTTATTGCAATTGAGATCAGCCAATTTTAGAAATGATTCAAGGGAAACAAAAAGAAAAGGATCAAACTCTAAAATGAGGTATGAATTATGATTCATATTTTATTATGAATCTTGTATATTTACCATGTTATAGATTTTAAAGTGATCTAGTCTTTTGGGAAATCGAACAAAAATGATTTCTGTTACTTTGCTACATGCAGAATCAAATCTTAATCTAATTTTGTAATAATGATGTCAGAGCAATCTTAAATTCTGTAACTTGATTACATATTTGATTATAATACTAATTTTGAAATTGAAATCGAAATTATTGCAAAATCCATAATCAAATTTGGATCTAATTTAATGTTCTAATTCCCTAATAAAATAGTTTCAGAAAATATATGTTAACATAAGTTCCAAATCATATTTGATTAATCATTTTCAATTATAAGCCTTAATTCCTACAACAATAACAACAATATGTCATTGATATACGAGGCTTGAGAACATCCAATAATATACAGCCTTACCCTTAACTGGTATAGAGGTTGTTTCCAATATAAGCCCTAATGCCTAAGCCTCTATAATCAAACTACATTTGATTCAAAGTAAAGATTTCTTATTTGCCATACCATCAAACAAACAATAATTGTTCTTATTCTTGTACCACTGTAACATATTTAAAATATAACGTATTAGATATTTTCTAAGTTTAGAAGTTTAGATTTTGGAAACCAATGTCCATTCCATTCCATATGAACAAAAATGAAAATCAAGAAATTCCATAAGTTGCTGATAATTCTGTAGATCCAGTTATTCAGGAATTACCTAAAAGCATTCAACAACCAGTTGAACAACATACTTCATAGGAGGATGTTGGTGCAACATTAAAGAGATATACTAGAACAAGGAAATCAACCATTACTAGTGACTATGCTGTATATCTACAAGAATCTTACTATAATATAAGAGATGAAAATGATCCTAAAACCTTTTCATAAGTCGTGAGTTGCAAGGAATAAAATTTATGGTATAATGCTATGAAGGAAGAAATGAATTCTATGAAGAATAATGATGTTTGGGATCTTGTTGAGTTGCCTAAAGGAACAAAACTCGTAACTTGCAAATGGGTATTTAAAACAAAGAAAGACTCATTAGGCAAAATTGAGAGATACAAGGCAAGATTCATTACTAATGGATTCACTAAAAAATAAGGAATCAATTACATATATACATTTTCTCCAGTGTCAAAATAAAATTCTCTTTATATTTTTTGCATTGTTTACTTATTTTGACATGTAATTGCATAAAATGGATGTGAAAATGGCCTTATTAAATGGTGACCTAGAGGAAGAGCTTTACATAAACCAACTAGAAGGATTCTTCTCTAGTAATGGTGAGCATTTGGTTTGCAAGTTTAAAACATCTATATATGGATTGAAACAAGCATCCTGCCAGTGGTATTTGAAATTCCATGATGTTATCTCATCATTTGATTTTGAAGAAAATATCATTGATCAATGTATATACCAGAAGGTTAGTGGGAGTAAAATTTGTTTTCTTGTATTATATGTGAATTACATATTACTTGCAACCGATGATAAGGGTTTGTTATATGTCGTGAAACAATTTCTCTCTAAGAATTTTGAAATGAAAGATATGGCTGATGCTTCTTATGTCATTGGTATTAATATCCATCGAGACAAATTCTATGGTATTTGAGGTTATCTCAAGAAACCTATATTAATAAAGTTCTAAAGAGATTTTGGATGAAAGGTTATTCACCAAATGTAGCTCCCATTGAGAAAAGGTGATAGGCTCAATTTAGATCAATGTTTGAAAATTAATTTTGAAAGCGAACAAATGAAAAACATTCTATATTCTTCTACAGCCGAAAGCCTAATGTATGCTCAAGTTTATACAAGACCTGACATTACATTTGTTGCTGGAATGTTAGGCAGATATCAGAATGACCCAAGATTAGATCACTAGATAGCTACAATGAAACTACTAAGGTACCTTCAATAAACCAAAGATTACATACTTAGGTACAGATGAACTGACAATCTGGAGGTAACAGGGTACTCAGATTTAGATTTTACTGGGAATGTTGATTTAGGGAAATCAATAGCAGGTTATATCTTTATGTTTGCCTATGGAGCCATATCTTGGAGGAGTGTCAAGTAGTCTTTGACTGCTACTTCCACCATAGAAGCTGAGTTTGTTTCTTGTTTTAAGGCTACATCATATGTTGTATGGCTAAAGAGTTTCTATATGGCCTCAGACTCGTGGATTCCATTTCTAGGTCATTTAGAATGTATTATAACAATTCATCTGCTATTTTTCTGGTTAAAAACAATAAGAGTGGTAGTCGAAGTAAATACATCAATGTTAAGTTTTTATCTATAAGGGAACATGTTAAGGAAAAGAAAGTGGCCATTGAACACTTTAGCACTGAATTAATGATAGTTAATCCTTTAACAAAAGGAATGCCACCAATAAAGTTCAAAGATAATGTTTTTAGAATGGGATTGGATTCCATTATATTGTTTTCATTATATGGACAATGTTGTTTTCATGAAACATTTATAATATTTTTCTCATATTATAGTGCCCATTATTAAATTTTGAGAAAATTGATTATTTTGGACCTGGAATAAACATAAGGTCTATTTATTAAGTAATTCTACCATATTCAAGTTAATACAAAATGTAGTACATTGTTATACATGAAACATAATGCTCAACTACTAGAGGACCTATCACCATAATTCATATACTATATTTAGATCATATTAAGATTTGATACCAAGTTAAACGTATAGACCAAGCGGGAGAAAAAAGATATTTTCCATATTCTGATTAGTTGAATAACTATAAATGGTCCAATGTAATGTAATTAGTGGATATTAATTTCCTAATTTTGTGGTAACTATCAATGTGTTTGATGGAAGCACATTGATATATTTTTTTACTTGTAGAGTTTTGCATCCCTAAGTTTGTTTTACCCTTTTAAAAATACACCATCAATTTGGAACTGAGAGTTTATTAATACTAAAAAAATATAGACTTTTCAAGAAAAACATCAATGGCAGGAGGTACATTAATTTCTTCTGCATTCAGTTTATTTATTATTATAACATATATTACTGTTGAATATATGTTGAATTGGCTTATTCATAATTTTAGGATTTCTAGAAAAACTTGAATGCATGCCTCCTTATAGCTTAAGTTCTCTAGAAAAATTTATTGATTCTTGCTATTAGTGTTTGTGTTGCTTTAAAATACTTATCACATATGTTTGTTTTTCAGTTATTAGGAGAGGCTAAAAAGTCTCATCCTAGGATCATTGATAGTATCATTTCACTAATGACAATAATCAATACTAGTGAAGCTATATGTCAGTGGCAATATCTACCATTGGCAAGGTGTTTGTGAAGCCTAGACATGTATGTAGTGGTGATAGTTGCCTTTGGCAAAGGTGATAATGGTCAAAACTAGAGACACCCAGATGAATTAATGATGCTGAACAAATTATTTGCATGATATTGGCTAGTATGTCTCCTATGTTTTAAAGGTAATATAAGAATATACCAATACAATAAAAGGATCTTCAGTAGAGTTAAATATATCAAACATGATTGGCTATATTAAAAAAATAAGGTCAGTTATATTATATCATAGACTATGAATTAAGCATTAATTTGGTGCTTTAGTCTCTTACTTAGATCATTTCATAGTTATAATCTTCCATATGAACTAAAAGGATGTGTCATTGCCTGAACTAATGAATATGATTAGGACTACAGAGGGATTCCATAAAAAGGAAACCAATTATGTTTATGTTATGGATTCTTCTAGGAGTAAGAAAAAGTGCTCTAAGAAGAAAAAAAAGAATCAAAAGGCTTCCGCTGAAGTATCAAATCTAAATAGTGGTGTTAAGAACAAAAATAACAATAAAATCACTTATTTTCATTATGGAGTTGATGGAAACTGGAAGAGGAACTACAAAACTTATCTTGTTAGCCTAAAGGACAAGAAGTCTAAGGAAGCTACATCTTCGGGTATGTTCATAATTTAGATCAATATTTCTACTTTCATTCCATATCCTTGGGTATAGAAACTAGAAGTAGTTATCATATTTATAATAATATGAATATGTTAAAAAGGAGTAGATTATTGATGAAAAGTGAAGTGGACCTATGATTTAGAAATAAACCAAGGGACACTATATTAGCTATAAGAACTTATAGTTTAGCATTGCCTTCTTTCCTTGTATTAAGACTAAATAACTATTATAAGAAATATTTATTTCTATTTCCTATTTAGATTTGAATGGATTTATCTTTATTAAGAATAAAAGTTGTTCTTTAAAATATGATAATTATTATAGATCTAAATTACTTACAAATGGTTTATATAAATTAGATCTTGAAAAGCTAATCCCTAACATAAATAGGAGGAAAAGAAAATCAAATGAACAAATTTTATTTTATTTATGCCATTGTAGGTTAGTTCATATCAACATAACTAGAATGACAATGTTACATAAAAAAAGTATATTTGTATCCTTTAACTATAAATCATATGAAACTTATGAATCCTATTTATTAAGTAAGATTACTAAACTATCCTTTAATGAAAAAGGAGAATGTGTTAATGAGTTATTAGAGCTTATATATTTAGACGTATGTGACCCTATATCTACTTCCACTAAAGGTAAGTACTTAAATTTCATTACGTTCGCAAAAATTATTCTAGATATGGTTATATGTATTTAATAAAAAAACTTTGAATCATTTGAAAATTTTAAAGAATTTAGACTTGAGGTTGAGAAAGAAATTGATAAAAGTGTTAAGACAATTAGTTTTGATTGAGATAGTGAGTACTTAGACCATAAGTTTCTTGAATACTTAAAGAGATTGGGATTCTCTCATAATGTGCTCCACCTGAAATGCTATAATATAACAGAGTGCCTAAGAGAAGAAATTATACTTTATTAAATATAATACATTCCATAATAAGTCATGCATTCTTTGTTATCTACTTTTAGGGATATGCCCTTGAAATTTTGCTACTTACCTTCTAAATAGAGTTTCAACCAAATCGGTTGACAAAACTCCATATGAGATATGGAACACTAGTAGACCAAACTTGTCATACCTAAATATTTGGGGATGTGATGCTTATGTGTAATGTTTAATTTGATAATCTTTATGCTAAACTAAATAAATGAAATTTTTTAGTGTATACTAAAGAGAGTGTGAAATATCAATTTTATCATCCATTTAAGCAAAATATGTTTATCTCAGGATATGTCACATTCCTAAAAAGAGAATTCATTCTCAAGGAAGGAATTGGGAGTGATATAGAACTTAAAGAAGTTCAAGAACCACATTTGCACATCCAGATGGAATAGGAACATCAAGGTAGTACATATGGATTATAACCAATGTTTCAAGAGATATAAACTCTATAATGCATTAATAAGATATATCGTATACCTATTATATTAGATTTACATATTGAAAAAGGAGAAAATAATGTTAGAAATTGATTCCTTAAAAGTATTAGGCTTATCTTCCACTAACATTAATTTTTTAAATTGGCATGATGCCATAAGATTTGAAATAGAATATATGTACACTTAATTAAGTATGAAATTTGGTGGATGCAACTGATGGTACTATACCTAATAGATGCAAGTGAGTTTTAACTGAAGTGGATGGTAATATACGTATATATAAAGCAAGGCTAATGGTTCAAGGTTAAAAAAAAAACAAAGAGTTGATTATGATAAAAAAAAATTATCAGTAGTAATGCTTAAGTCCATAAGGATCCTATTGAATACAATTGCATATCATGATTATGAAATATGGCAAATGGATATCAAAATGGTATTTCTAAATGATAAGCTACTTGAGGATGTGTATATGAAACAACATGAACGTTTTGAATCCAAAAAGCTTCTTAATCAGTTATACAAGTTGCAAGTATATTTATAGAATTAAGTAAATATTATAAAGATGGAACATTTATTTTGATGAGATAATCAAAGAGTTTGATATTATAAAAAATGTGGATAAACCTTGTATTTAGAAAAAGGTTAAAAGGAGTGCATTCCTCTTCCTAGTGCTATATATGGATGATATATTACTAATTGGAAATAATATACTAATGCTTTAATCTATAAATATTTGGTTGTCTAAGAACTTCTCCATGAAGAATATGGGAGAAGTAACCTATATTATGAGAATAAAGATCTATATAACTAGATTAAACATGTTGCTTGGTTTATCCTACCTATATACAACAACAATAACATCTCAGTAGGAATCTCGTTGAGATGTGGGGTCTAAAGAGGTCTAAAAGTGAGATGTGGGGTCCAGAGAGGTCCAAAAGTATGCAGCCTTACTCCTAGCTAATAGAGAGGTTATTTCTATTAGATCCATAGGAAAAAAGATTTTTAAAAATGTTTGGAAGGAAATAATAGATCAAAACATAAACTAATAATTGCATAAATAAAAAATAAATTTAAAAAATTTAAAAATCAAAATAAAATAAATAATAAATAAAGATAAAGATAAAGATAAAAGCAATTAAACAAATAAACAAATAAAAAATAAAAAAATTAAATGCAACAAATAAAATAAATAAAATAGTAAAGGAACATATTTTACAAATTAAAAGGTTTGGCTAATTAAAAGACATAAGAATCGAAGAAAAGGTTAAAATGGCCTATAAAAAGAGAAGGATCTCTCTATATAGGGTATAATACTAGTATCCTAGTTCTCCAAAGTTTTCTACTGGGGACTAAGTCCTCGATAAGCTCTAATAGAGCCATATTGTTCTTACTCACCTCCCTCTCATTTTTCTTGGGTCTTTCTATTCTTCTCTTATAGTTCTTAAGTACAATCTTCTTACATTTTCTCACTATGACATCAGGATGTCTTCTCTTAACATGTTTGAACCACTTAAGCCTTTTCTCTCTCATTTACTATTAATGTTAGCCAGCCCCAACTTGTCTTTTATCACTTAGTTGCTGACCTTATCTTTTTTTGTAAGGTTGCAGACTTAAAGGAGCATCATCATCTTTTTCACCATTAACTTATGACTATGTTCCTGTTTGATATGATTAAACTTTGGCCGATAGAGCATGGCTTGTAACACCCCCTATATGGAACCTACAACCACCCATATATATGGCAACTAAATTCCTGTACAAACAATCATGGCATACATTTCTATTCATTTATAGGGACTGTCATCACACATTTTTCTATTCAATGTTGTACATATACATATTACAAAATTTCATATCACTTTATCATTTAAGAGTAGTATTACATCTTTGCATTTTCATGATAATCCAAAAGAAATATTACATATAAATTAAATTCTTAGTTACAAGCTATTACATATATAATCATTTTTAACCAAAAAGATACAATCCAAAAATACATTTACTACTAACAGTTGGCCTTGGTCCCTGTAGATGATCCCTGTACCTCACTTATATTACTTAGACCTACACGAATTAACACCTATGCTAAGCTTGAAAGCTTAGTGGGGAAACACGTAGTTTGTATGACCACTCACAATAGTCATCCACCAAGCACATATATTCATAAATATCACAAAATGTATAAATAACTGTTTAATTCACTTTCTATGTTAACCTTGCACATTCTCGTGGGTGTGGATAATAGGAACTGTAGATATATGAAGATATCAATTTGTAGGTACCCAAAAATATTGAACTATAGATACCCAAAGGCATTCAATTGTAGTGACACTATAGTCTCGAAATGAAGATACCATTGGTGTCAAACTGTAGCAACTACACTGTAACCCTATAAGCATGCCTATCAATCCACCACCAAGACAATAAAGCAGGCACTGTAATATTTTCCTTTAATCATTTGCTAATTTCATAATTAATATATTGACAAATCATATGATATTCATTTGAAATCATAAAATATATGTAATTCATACATGCAAGTCATAACTTACCACCATTAAAGGTGCATCAAAATCACACTTTTATAATCATACTATACACATAAAAGCAATAAATATGCTTATAAATAATCTATATAGATGTAAATTTCCTTTAGCATACATTATGATCAATCTTAAATTTCAACGTTTAATCACCCACATCACATATGGTAAGTCACATTTCATTTATTTCTAAGTATTTTCAAAGTTTCATAAACATCCAAAAAGGTTTGAATATGATTTGGTAAAAATCAGAAATGAAAACAAACTCAAAATAGTCCAATTTCCTTCCTATCGTGTCCCCTGCTCATAATTCATACCTCCATTTATTCCGTAATTTTCACATATCAAACGTTCAAATTAGATTTTTATGTCTACTATACATTTGTTCATCTATATCTATAGTTTCCATATCATCAAATATTAGGCTATTTGGACTTCTAAATCATGAAACATGCACCAAAAATCACAAACTTCTCTAATACAGGGGCAGCATCAGGTCACCATTTTCAATTTCAAATTCCAATGTCATTCAACCAGAATTAGGCCATGGTATCTTCTAGATATTTTTAGTGATATGTCTTGAGTTTCATCTCCAATTAAAATTACTAAAATTTAGAGGTCTGTAGGCCGAGTTAGGGCCAAAAAAATGGGACTAATTCAAATGAACCTAAGACAGAATTCCACTACACATTACTCTCTTATCATATTCAATAAATTCCATGTAAAGTAACACCAAAACACTATTCCAGCAATCATTCCATATCCAAATGAATCTTTGTATCCATTCAAACATACACAAACAGAAATTAAACTAAGTGTAGTCCCAAACCTTGAAATCGGGCAAATAGGTACTTTTCCTTCTCTTATACTTTAGCTTTGCCTGATTCACCAACTAAAAACACTACAAATACATATCTTAATCCCAATTCCAATCTTCATAAGAAAAGGAAGAAAAGATAAAGATGAAGAGAAAAACCGCTAACTTTTACCTTGATTTCAAACTAGTATTAGCTTGATTCCTTACATGCGAAATGGTGTGATGAAGAAGATGAAATGGAGAGAAATGAGAAAAGGAAAATTAGGCATTCAAAACCCACATCACCTATGGATCTAGAAACCTAGCACCACATGAAAGAAACGTAGAAAATGATCAATCAAGTTTTAAAGTGCTAC
>JAOQMM010000001.1:9185991-9200788 GCA_027563515.1 Erythroxylum platyclados
CATAAATAATTAATTATGTAATCTCATATCATATAGATTGAGTACATTATTACTTAAGCGCATCGACTTCCTCCACAAATTAATACTGCAGAATAAACCAATTTTAAATGGGATAACGACAATAAATTGGCTATTGCTCATTTTTTTTAACATTAAGATAACATGAAACACATCAATTAAAATAGATACTTTATAAAATATATTTATAATTAAATAGTTACATATTTAATTAATTAAAAAGTTATTATTCTTTACCAATCTAATAAATTAAATATAAAACACCCAAGGTAAGTGTTTATTATATTTATTGTAATGAAATAAGATTCAACTAAATATAATATTAAACTAAATTATTCATAATTCATATTAAAATTAATTTATAAATTATTCATAATTCATATTAAAAATTAATTTATAAATTATTCATAATTCCTAATAAGAAACCATTCCCCATATTATTTATTGCTCCAGGTAAACTCAGCTCCATACCATTTTAGATTAAACAGCCTTGAATTCTTCACCAATTCCTGTAATTCTCTGCAATCTTGCTATTTCCAGTGTCTCCCTCCCTTTGATTCATTCATTTTTAGGGTGCAATTAAAGTCCTATAGTACTGTCCATGGGGTCTTTATGATATTACCAATTCTTTCAAGTTCCCTTCACACACCTTGTCTTTGGAACTTATGATTTGCTGCATATACAGTTGTGATTGCTATCACCATACCTGTTTCTTTGATTAACATAACACGTTGTATTAGCTAATCATTCTCTAGCCATCTCCACTTTTTGAGGATTAAACCTAATTACCACCCTACCATTCTCTAGATTCTCCCTCTTTATTTTGGTTTCCAGCAAACCAACAAAATCTAGCTTACTATTTTTAATAAATTCCTTAACAGCAAATTGTTTATTGATGCTGTTTGCTGTTAAGCCTTCTCATGTTCCAAGCTACTACCTTCATTGCTTATTCTTCTTCCCTGATCTTTTCCTTCTAGATCTTCTATTCATTCCAAAAGAAGTTGTTCCTGTGTCATGTTTTGTGTTTGAAGCTTCCCATCTTTACCTACTGAAGTGCCATCCATTTGTGTTTCTTTTCGTATTTCCAGCCCTTCTTTCACTTGCTTTCCTTTCATTATCAAATTGGTCTCCTCCAATGCTATGACATGTTCCATCTAATCATCATTAGAATTTTCCTTTTCTTCCTGAATGTCGTCCACTGCTTCTGTATTTTCCTCACAACCTATCTTCCCCTATTGTTTCTCTTTTTTCCTCCAAACTTGTTTCTCTTCTTTGGCCTTAGGTCTCCACATATAGGTAACCCCTATTGTATCTTCCTCCAACTCTCCATTCTCTTTTCGTTTCATAATATTAAAATTATCAGGAAATTTCTTCGATCTACATCTATACAAACCTTTGTAAAACTAATCCTCCTCATTAGAGTAGTATTTTCATCTAACCCCCAATGACTTTCCTATTTTGTTGGCAATATAGCTTATACCTTCGGCAGACTAGTATTCTAATGGCACCTTGTGGATGTTTACCCATAATGGTATTGACTTGAGTTTGCTTCTGTCCAATGTGACCCTCGATGCCACTTCTTGATGAGTATTGGATGACCCATCACATGCCACGACCCAGCTTCAAGCACTTTTTGTGAATTTTCTTTAGTATTGAACTTAAAATACAAAGAGTTCATCCTTATTCACCATTATAATTACAGGTCCCTTATTTCTCCAAGCTACATTGGCCCATTTCTTAACTACTGGAAATGCCAACCTCTTCTCCAAAAAGAAAACCCACAAGCGAAGTACTCCACTTCTTAACACCTTGTTATAGCACTTCCATCGGCGCCTGAATCAGTTTTAAATCGATGGTTTAAAGGTTTTTTTCAGTAGTTGTTGGCTGTCGAGGTGAAGGGTGCAAGAGTGTCAGGTCAGGGGTGGGGAAAGGTGGAAGAAGCTTGGAAGACATGCTCTGTGTGGGATGACCCCCATCTAAATTGATGAACTTTGTAATTGAATGTATAATAGAGAGTCTTAAAAATATCCTTATTTGTTTCAATAGCATCAGTGCTTGTAGCTTTTAGCTCATCACTTCACATCCTTCTCTTCCACAAAGTGAAATGAATTGCAGTTCTAATTAGCCTATTTGTTTGCTTCCCTGTGTCCTTTTTTGTGCTATTACAATTTCCCCTTGTAGTAAAGATGGTTTCTTCAACATTTGGTCCTAGCATTTTTCATCCATTAAGTAAAGAAACAATTTTCTTGCTTTTTTTTTCAAGTTATTGGTATTCATGTTATCTTATCTTTTGGATTGGAAGAATCTTCAAGCTGCAACTACGAGAGACATGTATTTTCCTTCCAACAATTGCATCCATCTCTAGACGTACTTATGATGCATAAATAATTAAATATGGGGTCTCATGTCGTATAGATTGAATTTTTATTACCTAAACACATTGACTTCCTGTATAAGTTAATAAAATTAAGATAACTTGAAATATATTAATTAAAACAGATACTTTATAAAATATATTCATAATTAAATAGTCATGTGTTTAATTAATTAAAATTTTATTATACTTTACTAATCTAATTATTTAAATATAAAACACCCAAGGTAAGTTTTTATTATATTTATTGTAATGAAATAAGATTCAACTTTGAATAAATTTGAATAAATTAAACCTTTTACTTCCCTTTTTAAACAAATTATACAAAAATTGTATTTAAGGTATGTCTCTAGTGCATCTACGAGTGTCCCCAGAAAAGCAGCCCCAACTCCCAAAACTTCTCAACTCTACTGAAGTGGATCCTGAGCCATTTACCATGGAATTGGAAGAAGAAGGGTCAACCATTGCCAAGAACGACGCTTTACCTGACCCAGTTGACCAATTCCGAAAATCCAGTTCACTCTCTCCTAAGCGTGGCTCTTCTCGTGGCGAACTGCTTCGTTCTGTCTATTCAAAGCCAAAATCCCGATTTCAAGAGGTCAACACCAGTTCTAGCAACCAGAATTCTCGGACACATGAAGAAAATATCGATGCTTGTGCAACGGAAACCAATGAACCGGTTGAAGTTCAAAACTCGAACAATGAAGATACATCTCATGAACCAGAGAAGAAACCCGGTAATCTATTTCGTCCATACCAATCTTGAAGTTAGTTAGGTTCTTCCTTTAAGTTTTATAGCTTCTATTTTCTGGGATTCAGTGGAATTGGATTGAGGTTGATCTGTAATTGGATATGCTTTTTTTTTTTTTGTTTGTTACCTATACGGTGAAAAAACTGTTAGGACCAGTGAAGATAAACAAGGACTCTGTCCGCTGGTTGCATTTATTCAAAGCTGTGATAAGGAGTGATTGGAAATGTGTAGAGAGTATTTTTGACAAGGAACCTGAGGCAATGACTGCTAGGGTTACTTTGTATGGCAGTAATGCTCTCCATGTTGCAATTCGTAGAGGCCTTTCCAAGCAATTTATTCAAAAACTTGTGGATAAAATGCCTCCAGAGTCTCTGGAAATGAGAGGGTACTCAGATCAAGGAAACCCACTTCACTGTGCTGGTATTGTTGGACATACAGATGCTGCAAAGATTTTGATGATGAAGAATTCAGGATTGCTGGAGGTTCAAGACAGCTATAATTTTACACCACTTCATCGGGCTGCCCAATTCGCACATAAGGAAACTGTTTGGTTCCTTCTATCAAAGGCAAAGGCTTGCTTTGAAGATTATGGACAACTAAGTGGCAGCAGCGGTGCTATGCTTCTCAGCTTTTTGATTGTTGCTGATTTTTACGGTGTGTGCAATCACAATTTGATGGTTGATATGTTTGTGATCTCCCATCAATTAGCTATGTTTTACTTCATCCATAAAGTCTAAGTTATTGGCACGAAAGAATAAATCTACTATGGCTGGCAAATTTTAATCAAATTAATGTTAAGAAGAGAAGCTATCCAGTACTAGACAATTGATTTTCCTGCTCTATGTTTCCTCCCCTGTTTTGTTACATTGAGAAGTAATTATCCTGCTTTTAATTGTGTGACTGTAAAGCTTGTAACTCAGCTTTCAAGTCATTGTTCTGTTTTAGGATTTTGTCCTTTTTTTTTTGGGTATGAGCAGATATAGCACTTTCTCTGTTAAAGGAAAATCCCAGCTTAGCTTGTGAACGAGACTACAAAAGCTTAACTGCCTTGGACAGATTAGCTCGAAAGCCTCATGCTTTTGAAAGTGGAAGTCAGCTTGGCTATTTGGGGAGCTTGTTGTATAAAAGTCAGTTGCAGAATCCTCATTCAATGGTGATATGCAACTAGCTAGAGTATATGCCATGTTTTATTGTTGCAATGATGGTTAACTCTGTTTTGTCTCGTGTTCTCAGGTATCTCCTTAAAAAGTTGTGCATTTTTGTTCAGAATTGGAGATGTTGAAGAGCCTAGACAAATTGGATTTCTAAAGAACTTGTATAAGAAAAAATTGATGCACTCACACAGCCTTGAGCTTGCCAAGGCCTTATGTGCTGAAATCATAGAATTAGGAGAGTCAACAGATGAGAGCCTATACAAGTCTGCACTTTTTATGGCTGCTAAAGAGGGAATTCATGAGTTGGTTAATGAAATTCTCAAAGCCTTTCCTGACGCTCTTTGGTTCCGTGATGATGATTCACGGGATATTTTTCTTTTGGCAGTCCTACACCGCCAGGAAAAAGTTTTCAACCTCGTATACCAAATCCGTTCACTAAAATATGCTGTTTTTTGTCGCGTGGACAATTTTCAAAACAGTGCCTTGCATTTGGCAGGAAAGTTGGAGCCATCATACAGGATTGCTGGTGCAGCTTTACAGATGCAACGGGAATTGCAGTGGTTCAAGGTGAAAAACCATCCTATCCTTTCTCTTATAATAAGTAGCTGAACACAAAAATGAGAACAGTATAGTAGGTGTTCCAATATTCCTTTATTAAGCTCCAAAAAGCAGCAGTGACAGTGATTTTTTTAATGCCATTTAAGCATACCAGATTTAGATGGATTTGTATATTGACATTGAAATTGCCACAGAAAAAAGAAAAACTGTTCCTTTTCAGAAACTATATTCGAATGCATTATTTTCTGCTTAAATAGCTAAAACAGTAGAAAAGGATTCAATTTTACTCAATGATTTCATCTATATTCTATCTAGAATAACTAGGATCTGATCTAAAACTGTAATTAGTCCCATTTACAGCTAAACTGATATAGATAAAATACAAATTTGCTAACTAACTATAGTTAAGAAACATATCAATTCTAACAATCTTTCTTTTTTTTTTCCCTTTGGTAATACCTAACATTGTCCTTAGAATAACGTAATTTGTCTTTGGGAAGTGCTTTAATCATTATACATGCCGACTGAGCTTTAGAATTGTAATGGAATTGTTCTACTACATTTTTCTCAATTTTCCTATTTGACTTTTAGATGCTTAGTTCTGTCATGTAAAATTGTATTTTCAGCTATTGCTATAGCTGATTCATTATCAGTTCAGATTGTCAGTGATTTCTTTTAAATTTGGCTCAAATATGAAAGAAATTTTCTTAGCCAAATTGCTTGACTTGATTCTTCTGCAGCCAAATTTTACTGTACTTCTTCTGTACATTGAGCAACTACTTATTTCTTTGAATTCCAAGAGAAAACTCCACTTCTAAAAGTAAAAACATAATCTGAAATACTTTTGTCATCATCAGAACTTCCTGCACAATCACTATTTGCAAACCCCTGTAGCTCATCACTCTCATTCTTCTAGAAACTGAGGCCAAAGTCAGTTGTTCCTCTTTGGTGTAATTTGCTTGGGGCTTACATAAACCTTGATAGCAAGCTTGCAGCAAAGATGATATCAGGTCTTGTGGCTGATAGGTATAGCATACATCTCACAATGCTTCTGATTTCAGATGCATCAACTTTGTTTGCACCATCAAGCATTGGAAGCTTATCATTTACAGCAAGTAGTGTAACCATAGGTTTTGATCTTTCCATCTTGAGCCTCTTCAAGATCTCTCAAGCATACTTTTCTTCAGAAATAATGATTCCTTCATCAACCTGATAACTTTCACTCCTAAGAAGTATGCCATTAAACTAAATCAGATATCTCAAAATGTTTTTCCATATTCTTGAACTGAAAATTATAATTTGAATCTCCTCCTGTCACTTGAAGATCGTCTACATAAGGAGACAGAATGATTCCTTGATTGCTGTCAACTTCTAAGAAGTATAAGGTAGTGCTGTTTTACTCTTCACAAACCTTTGCTTCAGTAAGTGGAAGTTGATTCTGTTATACAAAGATTTAGGTGAGCCTTGTACAGTTTGCAAACTTTTTTTTTACTTCCTGGAATTTCAAACCTTTGAGAGTGTTCAATGAAAACATCTTCATCTAGTGGACCATTTAGAAAAGCTGATTTGAACCCAATTTTACTGGAAAAAAACAAAAAAGCATTTAACCAAATTTTACTGCTAAAAAAGCATTTAAAAAGTCGATGTAATTTTCAACCAAATTTTACTGCCAAGGCAATAATTAACTGAATTGTATCATTCCTTACAACTAGAGCAAGTGTCTTGAGTAATCCACTCCCTGTTGCTGCATAGCCTAGCTTTCTGTTTATTAATGGAGCCATCTGGGTTTAGTTTAGTACTTGATCCCAATCAACCAACTTCCAAGTTCCATTTCTGTTGACCATTATTCTTATCTCATCCTGTATAGCTTTTACCCACTCTTCTTTTCTTAACTGCTTCACCATAATTTTCTGGTTCCGAGGCTACTGTATTGCATCTTCCATAAGCATCTGTTAAGGATCATGTACCTCCGAATGGTACATCATCAATATTTTCATAATCGTGTGAGAAATCTGTTGCCATTTGTTGAAATGAAGCTTCCACATCTTTAACTTTTTTTTTTAGCTATTAAGTGGTTGTCTCCCAGTTCCAGCTACTGTTTTCATCAACTACTACAATTACTTCTAACTGTTATTTTCCTGGCCCTTAAGCTATAGAGCCTATAACATTTACTTGCAGTGCTATACCTCGTTAATACTCTCATCTCAACTTTCATATCTAACTTGCTTCTTTTTACATCTGGAATGTGTGAATAATGAATGCACCGAAACATTTTGAAGTTTGAACTGAGGTTTACTCTTAAGACAAACTTCATATGTTGTCTTTCCTCCTAATGCTTTTGCTGGTAGCAGATTTAACAAATAGATTTGAGGTACAATACATCAAATATGACTTTCATACTTGAAATTTTTGAAACAGCTACCATTCTTTTTCCTTTTACCTTCAGCCAAACACCATTACCAACCTGTACTGTAGAAGTATAGGTTTTATCAAGACATTTGGACACTTTCTCATTGTTGGTCATATAATGTGAAGACCCACTATTAAGTAGCCACCTATGAGCATCAGCAGTTGTCAATGAAATTGCAATTGTAGTAAAGAACTTCTCATCAGGCTGTGCTTCTGCCTCAACTACTTTTGCTTACTGCTCCTGCTGTTCTTTATCTTTACCTTTTCACACCTTCTCAATATGTACTGATTACAAGCCCGCATTTTACATAAGGCCTCGACCAGCGGTAGTTTTCAACGACTCCTTTTTTTTGCAATGTGGAAAAGGTGGGAACTTGCCTTTCTTTCCACTTCTTGCAAAACCATCATTGTTTTGTTTCTCTTTTCATTTTCTTTCACCAGATTGTTTTCCCTCCATTGAGCTTTGTCTTTGCCTTCCCTCCCTTGAGCTTTGTCTTTGCATCCTTGTGCTTCATTAGGAAAACTCCAGTTGATGCATCCTCTTGCCTTAAAGCTCTTCTCTGTTCTATAGTTTATAAGGTATTAACTAATTCTGTTCAAGGAAACTTTGGCAGTTTTTTTGAGTCATCTAAAGATGAGATTTTAGACTCAAATTTCTCAGAGATACTCATTAACTTTATCGACCACGCTTAAGTCAGATAACTCTTCTCTCAGCAACATAATCTGATTTACTATCTTCATGAGCCTGCCTATGTATTCTTTGATGTTTCTGAAAACCTCAAATTCTCCCCAAAGGCTGAGGATTTATCTGCTTGGTTCTGTCACGGGCTTCAAACTCTGCCTTCATCTTGTCCCATGCCTTTTTTCTAGTATTGAAAATCATGATTCTTGAGAAGATTGTGTCAGAAACAGATGCATGTATAGCTAAGATAACCTTGAATTGCTTTGACTTCTCTTCACTATGTATTTTGATCTGGTTCATAGTTGGGTTATCAGGAAATTGTGCTATCTGCATCTCTATTGTCAAAACGTCCCACATATCAAAGGCTTGAAAGTAAGCTTTCATTTTTACTGCCCAAACAGAGTAGTTTTCGCCGATAAAAACTGAAAGTATTGGATTAATAAAACTGCTGGAAGCCATCTTCAGACACTGGTTTTTAGTTTGTTTTTAATGGAGGTAAAGGCTAGCTGATTTTCACTCTGCAAAAACAAGAAGGCCCTTGGGTCAGTAGGACTCGGACATCATGTCACAAATCAGAAATAAATATGGGGTATAAAATTGTTTTTTGCAGAAGTTATATTGGAATGCTTTACCATCTGCTTAAATAGCTAAAAGAAAAGAAAGAGACACAATTATGCTCAACTACTGCATCTATATTCTATCTCGAATAACTAGGATCTGATCTAAATCTATGATTAGTCTAATCTGCACCTAAACTGATATAGATAAAACTGAAACTTAATAGCCAACTTTGACTAAGAAACGTATCAACTAACAGAAACTATATCTGCAGTTGCTTTGCAGTTCTCTCTACAAGTGGAAATAGGTAGCTGACATCATTAGTATAGGGTGTTACATCCACAAAAGCTAATACGGAAACTGAATGTTTATTTTAATAGCTGCATCATGTCATTGATCTCGAGTTATGATTGTTTCTCTGAACTTTTTGAAGTTTTTTGCAGGTAATAGAAAACTTTGTCCAGCCAGCTTTCAAAATATTGCCAAATAAGGATAAGAAGACTCCTATACAGGTGTTTAATGAGGAACACAAGGAGTTAGTTGTGAAAGGTGAGGAATGGATGAAAAGCACAGCTTCATCTTGCACAGTTGTAGCTGCGCTAGTTGTAACAGTTGTGTTTGCAGCTGCTTTCACAGTACCCGGAGGCAACAATAATGATGGAACTCCAATTTTCCTGAATGACTTATCTTTCATGGTTTTCACCGTCGCAAACGCATTGGCGTTATTCACTTCTACTACTTCTATGCTGATGTTTCTGGGTACGCTCACATCTCGTTACGCAAGAGAAGATTTTCTCATGGCCTTACCAATGAGACTGAGTATAGGTCTAATAACTCTGTTCCTTTCCATAGCATTTATGCTTGCAGCCTTTAGTGCAGCACTGAACATAATTCTTGAACATAAATTAAGATGGGTTGCAGCTCCAATTACCCTGCTAGCTTGTATACCAGTGACCTTATTTGCACTGCTGCAGTTTCCCCTGCTTGTTGAAATAGTTTCTTCAACATTTGGTCCTAGCATCTTCCGTCAACAGAGCAAGGGAATTATCTGCTAGTTCACTTTCAGTATCGATATTCCTGTCAAATCAATGTATGTTATTCTTGGTACTTGTTTCTCTAAGGATCTGAACATCTTGTGAATTCTAATTGTGTTCAATCCATTGTACTATGTTTCATGAACATAATCAAATCAAACTGAGTACTAATTACCAGAATTAACACTCGTGGTTTCTTTCCTGTACATCCATTGTCTCGCACAGAAAAAAAACCTGGCTAGTTTCATCCCACTTTGCCTTTTTGGCTTGGGATTAATACTGCAAAATTCAATCTTTAACGCCCTTCATGAACTATTGAATCCAAGGTTCCTCGTTACCACCCGCCGGATATATCATTATTGTCTCATCTTAGATATTAAAGACTGAACTTGAAAGGGAGATCAGAATTATTAAATTAATTACTTGCCAGGAATGTTTTAAGATATCTTGTACCCTGGGCTGAGTTATCAGGCACTCCTGGGAATGCTTATAGAAACTGGGAAAACTTGTAATGACATTAATCTGATGCCTGTTAAACTTAATTGAATATCAACGATGTTGCATTTCAAATTTAGTACTAAAAATCATTTTCTTACTAATATAAAAAGGATATTCTTATTATAGAAATCAATTTTCTTATTGGTCATTCAGGAAGAGAGTATTTCCTGAAAGCCAATCCAATCTAATAGAAAAATCTCCTCAACTGAAAGTTAAGCTATATACACCCAACATATGTATTAAGCAATTACACTTGGTCTCATTAAAGAAAACTGACTGATTCAAAACTGGTTTCTTTCCAAGGGAAACGAACTAAATAATCAGGGGCGTTCATGAGCCACATACTAGGAGTTCCAACCATAGGAGAGTGGATAACATTATCATCATCTTTTAGACAAGGATCTCAATTTAATGGTGCTAAGAATGTTGACAATCTAGCGACATTTATGTGCAAATGTTTTAGTCTGATAACACTCATGAATGCCATATACAAAACATAAACAAACGTTTCATGGAACAAGATGTTAATTGGTAATTGAACCATGAAAAAAATTACTCGTTGGTAGATTAAAAGCAGGAATCCATAGGAAGAGAACAATGATCAGAACAAATTACAGAATGATTTTAGTAGTTGGAGGCTAGACACATGATTAATGACTGAAATACTTTAACTAACAAGAGCCTAGGCAGAACCACCAAGGACCCCCTTGAGCTTCTTGACTTGAGCATTATCAAGAACTGTGGTTTCCTTAATCAAAGCGGAGTCTAAGGCATAGGCAAACAACGCAAAATCAAGAATCTGGAGGCCAGGATCAGGGTCACTGAAGCTAACACCAGCAGTTGCGTGTATGCCACCGGCATTTACTTGGAAATGGAGCTACCCTTTTGGGAACACCATAACATCATTATTGGCAGAGGAGATGAAACCGGCAGTGATAGATACTTGCACCACAAAGAGGATTTCAGATGCCGCTGGGTGCGTGTTGTCACGGACTTGGTTTTTTACCAACGAACCACGCGGCACTTAGTCATATGTTTAGCAACTAAGTCAGTCCGTCCCTCGAATGCTAGAAACAATGCTAGCACACGTTAGTAAAAATGCAAGATAAAACAAGAACAAGAATGAGGAAATTTGGAGGATGCTTTGATTGCTCAAGAAAGCTTTACAAGGCAAATGCTAAGAACTTCTATGCATCTTACAAATGAAGTCTCTTGGGTATTTATAGCCTTTCACCTCCTCAATGGATGGCTAGGATTCATTTGATCCAAGGGTTCATATTCATCATCTAGAATTCTCTACAACTATCTACAGGTTCAAGTATAATCTACAATTATCTACCAAGGTTTCTAGAGTCTTCCACCTATCTCTAGACTTGTCTTGAACATGGAGGAATAGTGTGGAATCTTCTAGAGAATTCTGGCTTAGCCTCTTCATTTTGTGAAGAATGGTGCGGTGCGTGACACCTACGTCTCGTCCGCCTATTGCTCTCCCTCCCCACAGCACCTGGCCACTGCTCGCTAAAGTTGAAATCAGAAATTTCATATCTGGTTTTTTAACCCTACCTGACCACTGAACCAACCCCGATCCATCGAACCAAATTAGAATTATGATTTTTTTAGGTGTGTTTTGAATTACTTTTTTCCTGCTCCTGAATGACATTTGAATGGTGTTTTAGTTGTGTTATGTAATATGGAAATTGTGAATGGTTTGAAAGTTGAAAATTAGAATTACTGGAATTGTTTTTGTGAGTTGAGATTTGAGAAATTTGAGTTTGAAAATTAGAAATATTTGTGTAAGTTGGTTTAATTTGAATTTAATTTAGGCATTGTCAATTTATGAAGAAAATAAATGGATCGGAAAATTTGGGTTTGAAACCCGAAAGTTGTAATTGTTTGTATATATTTATATTTTACAAGATATTATTCAAATTTAACATAATGATATTTTTAAAATATTGATTAAGTTTATCCTCTTCAATTTTGTTTTGAAAAATGTTGAACATACAATATTAAATAAGTATGTACTTATTATTAATTAAATTAAATTAAATGTGATTTTAATATATTTTTAAATTCTAATCAAATTTCTATAAATTTTTTAAATTTATAGAGTTTTGTTTATTTTTTGCTTAAAACATTAAATTATCTGTTATAAAAAGACTTACCATTGATGATACTTGCTATTATGGATTGAATCAAATTGAAATGAATTAGTTAAATGTTTGAGAGTTTAATCTTAAACATCAACAAAGTATTTCTCTAATAGCTTAATAAGTATTTAAAGTTAAACTTCGTTTTGTAAATTGGGTAAAGGGAAGAAAAGTTTTTCACTAGACATAAGTTGACATTTTTTTGGTCCTCAATACTCAGTATATTTGTTAAGTTAAGTGAATGGCCAAACTCATTTATGTTAAAAAGACTAAATGACTAATGTCATATTTAAGTCATATATAATGAAGCAAAAAATTTCTTTATTTATTGAGTTCAATTCAGTTCATGTATGTAATTTTTTATATTTGTCTTCAAACATATTCAAGTTGATGACTATTAAGTGTATTATGTTACTATGTATGTTGAATACTTGAATTGTTGGTTTTTAATTTATGGTGAATTGTGTTGGATGAAATTCAATTGTGTATGATGTAATTATACAAAATGAGTTATATCATATAAGATGCATATGTTTACTATGTAATTGTGTATGTTGAATACTTAAATTATTAGTTTTTGACTTATTGGTGAATTATGTATGATATAATTATACAAAATGAGTTATATTATATAAGATAGACATGTGTATTATGTAATTGTGTTAGTTTAGACTTTTGAGTAAAACTATACATATTTTGTGATAATAGTTGATAATGAAATTATGTGTTCTTTATTTGGATGTATGTCTTCATTTATTTTTACAAAAAAATGAAAGGAAGTTCAAGTAGTCCTGATCATTCAACTACTTCATGAAGATACAATGATCCAGCTTGGACTCATGTTACATTGGTCCCCAGTATAAGAAATCATACTATTTGCTTGTTTTGTAACAACCATTTGAAAGGTAGAGGAAGCATTTAGCTAGGGATAAAGGAGATGTGGATGGAACCTTGTAAAAAAGTGAGCCATGATGTAAAGTGGCAAATGAAACTTTGCTTGAAGAATATCAACACGAAAAAGATAAAATGAGAGATTGAATTGTGAGATTAGTAATAGAAGTTTGTTCACTGGTGTTCATAATGATAGTGAAAATTTTAAAGGTGGTTGTGTTCCTTCCCAGTAAGAAGTGGATGTTACATCTGTACTTGATGTTAGGAAAAGAAAAAGGTAGGTGTTGAATTTTTTTACACCACAAACAACTCCTAGAGTTTATCCTTTAATTAATAGTGTCATACAATCAAAAGAAGTAGCTCACAATGTAAATATGGCAATGACTAGATGGTAGTATAATTCAGGTGTAGCATTCAATGCTTCCCAATCTTATTATTATCAGCATATGGTGGACGCTATAGCCTTTTACGGTCCAGGATACAAAGCTCCTTCTATTGATGACTATAGAGGTAAACTTTTGAGTTACTCAATTTATGGAATTAGAAGTTATTTGACAGAAAGAAGAATGAATTGGGCTACTTACAGGGGTTCAATCATGTGTGATGATTGAACAAATAGGAGACATGAGTCTATTATTAATTTTTTGGTTTATTCTATAAAGGGCTCAATGTTTTTGAAGTCTATTGATGCACATGGCCTTGTTAGGAATACTGATACTTTATTTGAAATATTTGATGAAGTTGTGAATGAAGTGGGGCCAAAAAATATTGTTTAGTTCATTACTGAAAATGATTTTGCTTATAAAGCGGCGGGAAGAAGGTTACAAAGCAAGTATAATTCTTTTTTTTGGACTTCTTGTGTTGCACATTCCATTAACTTAATGATGGAAACATAGGGGATGCTAGGTATTTTTCTATTATTGATAAGATTGGGCAGAAAGCCAAAAAAATGACCAGGTTCATTTATAATCGTGTATGAGTCTTGAATTTAATAAGAAATGATTTTACTAATAATAGGAATTTGTTTCTTCTTGTTGCTACAAGATTTGTAACAATTTCTTATCACTTCAATGTGTTATTATGATGAAGAAAGTGTTGAGATAGATGTTTATAAGTGATAAGTGAGTTAGATCTTAGCATGCTAGGTTTAATGTTGTATTGGAAGTTGTCAGAATTATATTTAAAGATATTGAATTTTGGTCCCAACGCCAAATTATCATCCGAGTTTATGAGCCTTTTGTGAGGGTGTTTCGTATGGCTGATAGTGATGAAAAGGAATAATGGGTTATTTTTTTAATGCCATGGGAGGGCAAAGGAATCATTCAAAGTTAATACGAAAAATAGGTCTTCTTTGTACACACCTGATGTTACAGTCAACAATGACAGATGAAGACAATTGTACTCTCCGTTGATTGCAACTTGGCCATTTTTAAATTCTAGTGTCTATTTCATACCAGATTTTACAAAGAAAGCTGAAGTTAATAGGGGAATGTTATTAACTATTAAAACACTTATTGCCCATGAGATGATGCAAGATCCCCTAAGCTCACAAATGAAGCTTTACAAACAGTCTTATGGGAATTTTAGGATGCCAATTGCTATTCAAAAAAGAGCAAAACTTAATCCAGGTATATATTTTTTCACTTTTGTTACTTTTTGAAAATTAATTATTACTTTATTTTGTTAATAACACTACTTTTGTTGTCCTGTGACTTACAAT
>JAOQMM010000001.1:9200888-9212068 GCA_027563515.1 Erythroxylum platyclados
ACGAATTATAAAAATCATCGTAAAAGTTTCATTTTTTTGTGACAATTTTTGTATTTGTCCCAAAGGTAAAGCCAAAACTATATTGTTTTATGAAATTGAAAACCTAATTACCCAAACATAGGATATAAATTGTTTGGACAGAGCCTGTAAGCAGTTAGGGGTTCAAAACAGGGCCTATTTCTGCAAGCAACAAACATTCTACTAACAAAGTAGAAAAATGACAACGTAACCCACAACTACTAACAGAGCAAATAAACAATGACGTTGTTGTAAGCAACAGACAAGGTAATCTATCTACGATGGTGTTTTCCAAATAAGGTTAATAAATCCTTCTCAGTCGAAAGAGTCTCCAGATGCTTCCTAATTAGGGTTGAACCATCGAAGGCGATCTTCTTCTCTAAGCTGGTCAAGTTATCAGATATGGGTTCCTCTGTTTTGTTTCTCACCTTTTCTTTTTCTTTTTACCTTTGATCGTTGTTCTGCAATATAGATCACTCCCATCATGAGTGAAACCTTACCTCAAAGTATGAAATTACTTGATTTTTTTGTACAAACTCAGTGTCTTCTAGCTTAATCAAGATTTCAGCTAGTAGTTGGAGACCATAGGGTCTTGTTTTGGGGAGACAACTTCGATCCCCAGTCTTCATTCAACTCTTCAGGTAAGTCTTCCCTATTTTTAAATTTGTTCTTAACTGCTCTAAATTTGATCTGTTCATTTACTTGGATTTCTTGTATTCGTTTTCTGTGTGAAGTTGTCTCAATTAATAGATCACAAAATTAACATTAGTAGAATGTTGGAACAAATTTTTGGGGAATTGGGATATTTGTGTGCGTGAATGATTATCCAAAATCTCCAAAATCATTTCGTCAGCATTTCTTCTTATTTACAATGTTTGTTATAAGTTCAGGTTTAAGATGGTTCTCTCTTGCTAATGCTTCTGATTAGAAATAATGCATTATATTTATACCCATGTTCAAAATTAATGCTAGGATAGATCACAACTACAAAGATAAGTAGTGAAATTTACCTTTATTGATAAGCATCTTTGTATTAGATTTGATGATGGAAGACTTAAAATAGTTATATGGTATATGTTCTATAATTTGGTTGTGTATTTATGTAGGTGTGACTTATGTTTGGAATAGACAATGTATAAGAGTAATGATATTGTGTGTAAGAAAAACTTTCTTTTCTTATGTGAATAGGTTATGAACTCAACTTCAACTAGTTATATTGCCTTATTAATGTCCATTAATAATCTTAGAAGTGTGTTAGATGTGAAAAGAACATTCAAATAAGAAGTCTGCTATTCTTAAAGATGTCATATCACTTATTAATCTGTGACATGTGCTCTAGGTTTTATTTATCTTTAAGGGTGAGTGGCAACACATAGAATGTGCTTGTGAAGGGGATTTTAGGCTGGTTAAAAAATTAAGTTATGATGATCTTTGCTTCTTTTGTGAATATTTTGTTAATTGCATATAACTTCATATAATTTTTTTGTTCTTTATTATATTGTATACTCTGCTTCTATATTGATTATATCTACGACTTGTTTTTTTCTCTATTGACTTTTTAGAATAAAATTGTTAACATAAATTCATCACAAAATGTCAACGTGATGCATAGTTTCTGATGGTGGAAATAAGCTCCGACGGGAGGTATCTGGCAGAATTCTCCCTGCTGAAAAGTAAATTGATGCACAACAAATCTACTCATCAAAGTTTAATAACCACTTGCCTTCAATGGCCAATCTTTTTCTTCAAGGTTTTTGTATCATATGAATTAGCACTCTTTCTTTATTATATGTATCTCATTTTATGTTAGGAAGCTATTAGATGAACATGTGATTGTATATACTATGTGTTATGTAAAGGTTCCTCAAATCTTCAAGAGAACGTAGATGAAAATAGAGGCGGTGGCGATATCCCAATGGTCAGTACAAGATTAGTGAAATCAGTTGTTTTGGAACAGTCGTTGATTGCAAAAACTATGTCTGTCCATTGTGACGATGATGGAGTCATTCAATCGGATATACATGTATTTGAATTTCGGTTCCCTATACTGTTTGATTTAGCTTTTTAAGTTTTTAGGATTTAATTTTTCAAAGGATTGTGAAGAAATTAACGTGATTGCTCTATATTGTTTGTTCCTTAGGTGAAATGCATGGTACGTGCGGTTCATTTAATTCAGTGGTCCATAATGCATCTGGGAAATCGTTCATTGTATCTTCTGCTAGTTTAGTTAAAGCCAAGAAGTTATTGTAAGAGGGTGTCAATAAATCAACTCATGGGGGAAGATCTTTGTCTGTTTCAATTAATGCCTTGGAACGTGCCAGGAGCCTTCTTAGGAATCAAGACATAGGGAACTCTTTTATCTCATCTATCAAGTCTTATGTCACTTGGAATCCAAAAAAATATTTATTTCTTTTTCTTTTCGATGGAATAGACGTGAAACTTTATTTATTATTTTATTTGTGAGAATTGTTAAACTTCTAATTAAAATCTTGTTTTACTTACCATATATCATTATTTATTGTTTTTTCTGTAAGAATCATATATCATTACATTATAAACTTCATGTTAAAACTATTTAAAAATTTTATGACACCATATAAAATTTTCAAATCATATAATTTAAAAGAGAAAAATAAAAAGTATAAATCTGTGTAATATTGATTAATTTTGAGTTTATAGTTTCATAAATTATTGAAAAGATTTTACATTTTTGTTAGCTAAATTTATTTTTTTTACTTAGAATCATTGTCAATAATATTAAATTTGAATTTTCTCAATATGATGTTTAGTCATAAAATGATCAACACAAATTTAGTGAATTGATAATTATAGATAAGAGAGTTATTTTGTTATTTAAGCATTTGGCAAGGTCATGCCTTTCCTAACGATTATTAAAATCATCGTCAAAGGGTAAGACGAAAATATTAAACCATCGCAAAAGGATAAGCCTTTTGTGACGATTTCAAGAAATCGTCGCCAAAGGCTTATCATTTGGCGAGGATGTTAGTAAATTATCGCCAAAGGCTTGCCATGTAGCAACGATTTTATAAAACGTCGCAAAAGGGTAAGCCTTTGGCAATGATTTAAGTTAAATTTTAGCTACGATTTTGCAATCGCACAAAAAAAGCTTAGCAAAAGGGCTACCTTGTTGTAGTGGCCATGGCTTAATTAATCTAGCACTTGCATACTACTCTCAAGCATTCAAGTTACATTAAGAATGATTTGCCTCATTTTCTTCGGACAGCACAATTACAGTTCTACTCACAAAATGATGAATAAAAAACCTTAAATTAGGCTTTCACATGTTAGGCATTCAAGATTCTTAAACCCAAAAAGTAGAACCTAGTCATTATGGACACTCTACAGCGTAATCTATAGCATCCCACCTTTCTACGTTGATTAGGGTATCTTCTACGTAACCTTTTCTTGTTTTCTTTTCTCGCAATTTCAATTTTCAAACAGGCTCCCTATGACCATGACAGTCCTGGAGAATCTTGCATTTGAATTTAGTGTGTCAATATCTATCCTAAATAATGTTAGACTAATATAAATGCTTAATACCCTTTTTTCATTAATCACAAAAGCCATCAAATTCTTTTTTTAGCAGGGGTAATAGATCTAATTCGTTGTCCTTTACTAGGGATCAAAACTCAAATAAAAATAATTGGCGTTCACGAGAATCATGACTACATCTATTACGCTATTAATTAACCAAATATAAAAAATAGATTAGATATTAGATCTTAATACTCCATTTAGATACTATTTGTATATTGAATAATATAGGGTCGATATCTTGCACTACCATACCCTGATTCCAAAATCTCATCTCTTTGTAATTGTGACCAATTTATAGTTCACTAAATCTACTAATAATAATTAAGGCTTCCAGGGATTGCGCAAGTAATTTGTGGTTCTAGCTATATGTCACGATTGATCGGCAGGTGAAACCCAAAATTCAAAGATCTCATATCACATGTAAGCTTGAGTATTAGTAACAAAAGTAAATATAAATTTTTTTAAAAAATAAATAACAATACGGACACGCATAAGTACAAAGACAATAAAGTACAATAATATTAACATAATAGGTGGAAACTTTGAATAACATGCAAGTTCATCAAGGTCATCTATGGTTGCACCAAGAATATTCAAAAGAGAAATAACTATAGGTTTTGAGTTCAAATTAGAGTCCACTTAGCTTCATTGACAGGGAGAATATAATCTTAGAAAAAATCCATGTCTTAATCAGTAGGGAAGCCAAATTCTTAGACCGTAGCAACAAATGAATTAAACTAAACAAAATGCAGCTCACTTGTACATATTTAGACAATATATTCATATCATAAATCTTGTATATATATTTCCTTGGCCAAAAAAGATATGTCATTTAGTTGAAACACTCAAATAATTATATACTATGAGCTCTGGAATGCAGTGCCATAATCTCATCTTATACATGCCTTCCCCACCCAATCGATGTAGATCATAAGGGTTGATCCATAAGAAATTTTCAGTAATTTGATCAAAAGGGCCAGATTGGATACGTAGAGATTATCAACATCAAAGCAGAAGATACACCATATTCCATGACAATATACCATTCCAAATCATAAGTTGCCCGTAAGAAACAGACCACATGCCTCTGAATGTGTTCTCTTTGTCCACATTACTATTCCCCGATGAGATGTAGTTCACTTTCACCTAATCCTTAATTAAACCAGAAAGTGAAACCTAATTACCTTTCTCTTTCTTGTTTCTATTACACTCAGAGCACATGGTTTATTCAGCTATTTAAAACATATTCTTTCTGAACTATGGAGTTGTCACACCTTTCGATTTGCATGATCAGTGGCTTGCAAAAAAGAGAGAAGAAAAAAAAAGAACAAGAACAAGAACAAGAAGAAAAGGTACTCGCAATCAAATTTGTCCTGTCCAACCATTTCCAACTTGCTGACAGAATCAAATCAAGATTTGCATATTTTGCAATATTTATATAATTATTGAAAATGAGGTCTATAATGTTTAGTCACTTAATTGTTGATGTTTCTGTTTCAATGATTGAGTAATTTCAGTAAGCATTTAAATACATTAATTACTCCTGAAAAATACATATTAAGAGTAAGGACAGGTGGAGACTACAAGAAGTATAAAATTTTGGAAATCAAGTATTCATTGGTGAATATCTGTTTTGATGTGAAATAAAATTGTGAGAAGTAAAGTTGATAAGATTCTATAAAAAATAAAAAAAAGGGTTCAAACAAAAGAAAGCAGAAGGGAATCTTGTCTTGTGATTCAATACATGGGAAAGAAAGTTCAATCAACTAAAATTATTCTTCTTTTTCATGGCACTGAAAAGCACACCTTTTATAGACAAATTGAGCTGTTATTTAATACAATAATGTCTTGTCTCTTTCTATAGGCAATACCCTTTTGTCACCAGGCCAGATCTTTTGGACCAAAACTGCATGCCTAAATTATAATATTTTGAACATGCAAGAAACCAAAGCCAAATGTTTTGAGAGAATTGAAATCATTCATGTTACTGCCATTACCACAAATTACCTAAGCACCTTAAATATGAACAACACTTCCACCATTATTGCTATTTGTTTACCGTCAGTTTTGGCAACTTTTACCATACACCTTGCTCTTCTCCTTTTGTCCAAAAGTAGGTACAAGCGCACTTGGATCAAAAAATTAAGTTGGATTGTAAACTTTATGAGACTCTCAATTGCTCAATCATGAACTCCATGATCACTATCTTTATGTGCTGAGTTGGAGCTTTTTTTAAGTCCCTCTCAGTCACATAATATATAAGTGGTAGTTGAGTTCTTTCTCTCCCACCACGAAGGTTTGATGCCACAGTAGTCTATACCAGTACTGCAGCTGCATAAAACTAACTAAAGAATAATAACATCTTTCAGAGCCCGACATACAATTATACCAAAAAGAAGAGTGATTGCTGCAATGACACGTGAGGTGGTGAAAAGAGAAGTTAAGCCAATGAAAGCCACGCCTACCAAGAAGAAAATCAACAAAGGAGCATGGACAACAGAAGAAGATAGAAAATTAGCTGAGGTAATTGCTGTTCATGGTGCAAAAAGGTGGAAAACTGTTGCAGCAAAAGCAGGTACTTGGTTTAAGATCATACGTATTCTGGTATCGGATGGAAGTGCAAATGAGCGCTTTTTGATTGAATTAACTTTGAATGTGTTGAGCGGCCTTGCAGGTCTTAACAGATGTGGTAAGAGTTGTAGGCTAAGATGGTTAAATTATTTGAGGCCTAATATCAAGAGGGGCAATATCTCAGAACAAGAAGAGGACTTGATACTAAGGCTTCATAAACTACTTGGGAACCGGTAATTTGGCCATCCAACTGGGTACATTCATACATAAGCTCTTAGTCCTGTTAGTTTTGTTCAGTCACTTAGTGTTGTGTCCGCTGTCCAACAGTCAGCAAGTTTTGGTTCTTGAATAGTTCTACTATGAATCCTGTTGGGTCTTTTATTTTCATCTTATAGGTGGTCGTTGATCGCTGGAAGATTACCAGGAAGAACAGACAACGAGATCAAGAACTATTGGAATTCTCATTTGAGCAAGAAAATAAAACAAGCAAGGGAGCAAAGTGGAGCTTCGAACATAGAACACTCGGAAGCTGAAAAGACGACAGTAGAGAAGGTCCATATGGAGAAGAGGGAAGATAGCATCAACCCATCTAACAATGGAACTGAAGACGTGAATATCGGCTTTAATATAGATGATCTCTTTGATTTCTCCAATGAAGATCCTTTCTGGGTGAGTGAATTTGGGTTATGTTAGAGGAGATAGCCATTTAATTCCTAGCTAAACCATAATCTTCCTTTTCCTAGTCTCATGTTGTATGCAGTAACATACATGAACTAGGGAACATAAATCATCAGACACTATCTAAGCCAAAATCCAAAAGCAAAATGACAAAAAGAGTTTGAATACTTCCGTTTTGGTTAGTAGAGGAGATTCTTTGGTGACCCAAGAAGACACCAAATGAGAAAGATGCTGTCTGTAAGATTATCAGCCGGGGAGAAAGGGTTGGGACAATGTATGTATGTATGTCTGTCTTTGTTCTCATTCTCATTTTCAGAAACCTATTTCGCCTCATTTCCTATCTATTGCAAAAGTGACGGCCAAGAAAAGCAATTATTGTCTGCCATTCCCATACGATTTAAGGCCAGCAAAGAATTTCTATAATTCCTAGCACGCAGAGTTCAAAGAAATTCTAACTTTGAAATATATAATGAAACACTCTTCTCCCTGGAATTATTATTGAAAAACTAGTGTTTAGAAGAAATATTGTGATCAAAATTAATTAACGACTATATTTGATTATTTTCCTAAATTATGAAAACTGCACTTCATTAGTTGCTTTTTCCAGCATAGGAAATTTTGTATAATTTGTATTGTTATTTCTTTATATATTGGAATGGAAATAACCTGACCGGATTGGAGCCATGTATAATTAGAGGTTCATATGTTTGAATTTGACCTAAGATTTAATTGAATTTAAAAAAATAAATGAATTTGATTAAACTTTAGGTTAGCCTTTAGGTTTTTGATATTTGCTGACAAGAATATCAATTGGCACTATCCATTAGAAGACTAGTAAAACGTACATTTCCTCTTCACCTTGTCAGTGAAATGAGGTACTCCCTACCTCAATTTGTCTTGGCATGTAATGTTTACGACTTCCAATTTACTGATTTTCCTATCAATACTTTCATTTTGTCTTTTACTCTCTTGTATTGTACAAAGAATAAAAATCATAGTCAAACAAAATTTAAAATGGATCTCAACGAATTCACCAACTTAGACTAGCCAAGATAGACATGTTGGTGCACAATCTCAGGGATTCCCATAAGCTTAATTACGTTCCTATTCAAAATGTACAACATTGCATATAGATGAGAACAACAATATTATGCTACAAAAAGCTCCAAAAACATAATTTTCTAGTCAATAGATTGCTCATACTTGCAGTGTTTTTGCTTTGCCAGAAAGAAAATCATATTTCAATAGAATCAATTTTGTGTTAAATTATAAATAAATGTATTTAAGACACGGAAGGAGGTTTCACACAGGTAGAGTTGTTTAGATTGAAAAAATCAATTATTGTAAGTAAATTTGTAAGGCCCCAATATATGCCTTAGAAGTATTATAGCATATCTAGGGTGTATTAAAAAATGAACATAACGAATTAAGTACATCTAAGTATAATAAAAGACATGATGATACTTAATGTAAAAGACATGGGTAAATGGATATTTTGTTTGCTTCGATATAGACATACATACTTAGACGTGAAATATGTATGGAAATTTTTGATATATTTGCTTGGATTATCAGCGTGATCTAAGAAGAATTGATAAAAGAAGTATTCCACAAAATGGGATGTTTTTGGTTAAATTGGATGTGTTTTTGTGTGGCTCTTGCATGATAAGACCGAAGTTAGTTGATTTAGGATGTGTAACTCACTGGATGGATAGGTTCTACTAAACATACTTCTGTAATTTAGACATATCTTGGCCTGTAGACCTCCAAATTGCACAATTCCAATTGGAGATTAAACTAGAGACATAGTTCTAAAATTTTCATGAAGGAAACGAGATTTGATTCTGCCTCTAAGATTTTTTAATTCTGGTTTGAATTTGAGTTATGCCTTTTGCCCTTATTTTCAAACATCTTGTAGTGTTTTAGGTATAGCTCTCGAAATGATAAACCAAATTGCATGAAATTTATGCCATTAGAAACTTAAGACATAGGGGAATGAAATAAATTGATAAGATTATAGGCCAATGTGGGACTTAAAGGAAAAGGAAGGACCAATATGCAATTTTCCTACAGTCAAATCATAGACCAATAATATTAAAGCATGTGTGTCCAATAGAATTGTAACACATGGTCCAATAGAATTGAAACACATGTTCCAATAGCATTACAACACATGATCCAATAGAATTGTAACACATGGTCCAATGGGATTGTAACACATGGTCTAATAGAATTGTGACATATGGTCCAATGGAATTGTAACACATGGTCTAATAGGATGGTGACATATGGTCCAATGGGATTGAAACATGTGTCTAAGACTTGAAAGTTCATGAAAAGGCATATGGAGAGGGGAGATGGATGAAACTTGGGGTTTTATCTTCTTAATTTTCTCCTCTCCATTTCAACTTCTTCATCCTATCATTTTTTATTTGCTGATTCAAGCAAAGCCAAAGATGAAGGGAAGGAAAGACAATAGAAGATCTACTTTGTCAATTTTGAGGTTTAGGATTTCACTTAGTTGATTTTTGTATTTGTGTATGTTTTAATGGATATAAAGATTTATTTGGATATGCAATGGTTTTTGAGATGATGCTTTGGTGTTATCTTGTATGAACTTGGTTGTACATGACAGAGAGTATCGTGTAGTGGAATTCTGTCTAGGGTTTATTCGAGTTAGTCACATTGTTTAAGTCATAACTCAGCCTAAAGACCTCCAAATCATGTAATTTTAGTTGCATATTAAACCTAAGAGATAGAGCTAAACATCTCTAGAGGGACTATGAATTAATTCTAGCTTTATGACCTTGGAAATTGAGATCTAAAATGTTGATTAGATGCTGCCCCTGTTTTCAATCAACGTGTGGTATTTAGTCTATAGCTCATGTGTTAGAAGTCCGAATGGCCTAATCTTTGGTTTTTTGGAAATTAGAGACACAGATGGACAATTGTCTAGAAGACCACAAAATCCAGTCCTGACTCTTTCTATACGAATATTAAGGAATAACTAGACTCCATCATGTGATTTGTTTCTAAACTAATAATTTGCCTAATTTTAGACCACTTTGGGGTTTAGTTCAAATTGCACTATTTTGAGTTTATTTTTGTTTCTATTTTTACTGAATCTTATCCCAACATTTTTTAATATGTATGAAACTTTTCGAGCACCTAGACATAAATGAAATAGGACTTACCACATGTGAACTGGGAGACTGAACATTGGAATATAAGATTAAGCATAACGCATACTAAAGAAAATTTACATATACATGAATGATTTGTATGCATATTCATTACTCATATGTGTATAGCATGATTATAAAAGTGTGATTTTGATATCCATCTAATGGTGGTAAGCCATGAATTGCATGTATGAACGTAAATATGGATTTTATGGTTTGACATGTATATTATATGATTTGTTAATATATGAATTATGAAATTTGCAAATGGTTAAATGAAATGATATAGTGCTTGCTCTATTGTCTTGGTTGTGGATAGAAACGCATACCTATAGGGTTACAGCGCAGCTACTACAGTTTAACACCATCGGTGTCCATAGTTCGATACCTTCGGGTATCTACAATTTGATATCTTCTAACATCCACAACACCCGTTATCCACACCTATAGAAAATGTGCAAGCTTAAAACAGAAAGGAAAATTAATAGTTATAAAAAAGAAATACAGCATGACAACATGAATAATTCGTATCAATGAGCACTTGTATTGATTGTAATGATGACTTGTAATGATGTGCAATTATATTGATAATTTGTATCAATGAGCATTGAATATCAATAATTGGCTTATAAATGTTCATTTTTGATATATGGATAATATATTGAAGCATAATTGCATTATGTATTTTGCTTAGGTATGCCATCATTGTTTACATGAGCATTGAATATCAATGTTTGCTTCATAAATGTTAATTTATGGTATGTGAGTTGTGATATTTTTGAATGTATATGCTTGGGGGATAACTGTTGTGAGTGGTCATCCAAGCTAAGTATTTTCCCCACTAAGCTTTCAAGCCAAGTTATAGGAGTGAGGAATAAGGAACATCTACAAGGACCAAGGCCAACAGCTAGGAGTAAAAGTACCTTTGGATGTGTCTTTTGATTCTAGCATGATTGTACATGTAATGAAGAAAGGAAATTGTATGTTTTCTTTTGGATTACCATGTAAATGTAAAGATTTATTACCACTGTTAAATGATAATGCTAAAGCATTGGGGAGTTTTGTAATGTCTATATGTATGGCATTGAATAGAATTATATACCTTAAATGCATGTACAGGAATTTGGTTGCTATGTGTTTGGATGGTTGTAGGTTCTGTATAGGGGTGTTACA
>JAOQMM010000001.1:9251276-9267739 GCA_027563515.1 Erythroxylum platyclados
ACAGAGCCATAATCAACTACACGCAGACAACTACCGACGACATAGAGAAGTTATCTTATGTACAAAGGTAGGGGTATTTATAGTTTTGGTCCGTGTTTTAAAAAAGGAGATTTTTAAACAAAAATTAATTAATTAATTTTTATAAAAATTAATTAATTTACAAAATTGGTCGATTAATTAATAAACTGGTCAGTTTTTTATAATAAAATTTATTAAAAGAAATCAAACCGAAAAATTAAAAATCAATTAAAGATGGGCTAGGTCAGGGCCTGGCCGATCGTCGCTAGCTACCATTCGGTCTCCATTAATATTAAATACTATTTTAAATAATTTAATTAAGTTTTAGTCTTTTGTTATAATTAAATTAAAAAATCTTAAATTCTAATTTAATAATTTTATGTATTAAAATTAGTATAAAATATTATATTTTAAGTATAGTAATTATTTTTAGAATTGTTTAGCTAAAACTATTAACAGTATTAAGTAAGCAAAAAAGAATTAAATATTTCAATATTAATAATGTGAAGAGATACTATCAAACACAAAAAAATCCTAAACTTTTTAGTATTATAAATAAAGATCCGTAATTGTAAAATCAACATAAGATTAATTCTTTTAGTATTAATATATAAAATTCATTACAAAGTTATGAATACTATCTTCTCTTCTAAAAAGCCTTAATATATAGTTGAAAGGGATGAAATCATGCTTTCACACATTGATTTAACGAAATATATTTTTATGTTTAAATTTTTTTAAACATCAAAATATATTGTTTAATTTAACTATTTAATTTTTTTAATTTACAAATTTTTTCTAATATAGATAAACATATGCCAACCAAACTCTTTTTTCCCACGTCACCACTTTTTCTAATATAGGTAAAATACATGCCAATCAAACTCTTTTTCCCATCTAAAAAAAATTTCTTATACATATATAAACATACACTGATACACATGACTGCCGATATAAATCGTTGTATCCAGCAAACATAATAAATTACAACCCACTCCACCAGGTTTCCATTCTAACGTTTTTAAGATGCAATATATAAATCGTTATCTTCTCTGCTCTCTTGTCTTCCTTAAACGCGCCTCCTTCCCTCCTTCTCTGCTCTGCTTTACTGGTTTTTTTTTAATGGACATCGCAGCTGGGAGTGGGTTTAGAGCAGCTTGAAGAGGAGTTCAGTGTGTGGAAGAAGAACACGCCATTCCTTTAGGACCTCGTCGTCTCTCACCCACTCTAATGGTCGTTTCTCACCGTCCATTGGGTTCTGATCTCCACTCCCATACCGTGCTCCGATGATCCTTCCTCTTTGGTCGTCTACCGACTTGTGCTTGGCACCCACGCCTCCGATGATGTTCCTAACTTCCTCATGCTTGCCGACTTTGTGCTTCCCATCGGTGCTATGGAATTTGGGGTTGATGGGAATCTGAAAAATTCTGTGATTCTGAAGGTGAGTTCTCTGTGGAATTTCGACAAATGGCTTGTGGGAATCTGAAAAGGCTACATTTGGTCTTAGTTTTGTTAAACATATGATTATTATGTTTGATTTTCTGAATATGGATTGTGGGTTCAAATTGTTCGATGATATTACTGACTGAGAATTGTGCTCGGCATCATACCTCCGACGACATTCCTAACTTCCTCATGCTTACTGACGTTGTGCTTCCCATTGGCACTATGGAATTTAGGGTTAATGGGAAATCAAAAAATTCTATGATTCCCAAGGTAAATTCTTTGCTGAATTTCGAGAAATGGCTTGTGGGTGTCCATTGAAATATGAAAATGCTACATTTGGTCTTAGTTTTGTTAAACATATGATTATTATGATTGCTTTTCTGAATATGGTTTATGGGTTCGAAGTGTTTGATGATATTACTAACTAAGAAAATGCGACCTTTTGTCTAGCTTTTATAAAGATTATTACTTGGTTATTTGGAGTGTTAATTGACAAGGGTTTGGTAGTTTTCTAAGTGGAAATAACTCAAAGGATAAAAATTGATGGAGAGGTGAAGAAGGCATGGTGTATGCCGCAGAACCCAGCAATTATTGGTGCAAAGATTAGTGATTGTAATAAATATAATTATCTAGATATTAAAATTTTCAATTTTATATGTTGTAAATTAAAATTTTGTACATTTTGGTTATTTATATATACTTTTATATATACTAATAATTTTTATTTGCTTGTGTGAAAATATCTTGGCATTAAAAATCCATTTCATTTGTTACAATTTCTATTTTATGGTCACCTATGCAAAAAAATTTATTGATTAAACAATTAAATTGATTAATTTAATAATATTATTTGTGACAAACACGAACACATTAGTGATAAATTTATTGTAACATATAATATTTATTTAGTGACAATATTATTGTAACATATAACTTTCATACTTGTGACGAAATCTGTTAGACAATATGGTCACTGATGTAATTTTCTTTTACCACTATTGAAATTTCATTGTTGAATTGATAGTTTTATTTGTGGCAATAATAAACACATTAGTGACACTATTTTTGTAAGAACAAATTTTCACTTTTTGTGACAAAATGATGTTGACACACTTTTTCTTTAAAATATTAGTGACCAAGAAGTAATAGACGCTGATAAAAAAAACACGAGTGACAAATATTTTGTCACTATTTTTAATTATTTTAGTGGCGATAATGTTGTCAAAATAAAATGAAATACTGTTACAACTTTATTCATCACTGCTTAACATTATTTGTGTCGACAAACTTGTCATAAATATGTAAAGTTACTGTGAGCATATATTTTGTCACACATTTCATAGTTTTTAGTGTCAACACTTTTGTCACAAATATGTAAGGTTATTGTGACCATATAGTTTTGTCGCACATTATATAGTTTTGTCGCACATTATATAGTTTTAGTGTCAATACTTTTGTCACAAAAGTGTTGCATAATTGTGACCATTTTTCTAAATTAGTCACTATTGCATTAGTGACGGAAGTATTTGTGACGGGAGGTAACGACTTTAAAAATTAGACACTATTAATAATAGTGACTAATATTACTACTTTTAGTGACAACTTTTGCTTTCACTAAAAATACAATTTCTTGTAGTGTATCTCATTATTATCCATAGTAGTAAAGCATATAAGAGCTATCATTTCTTTTGAATGCTCGATTTTAAATTTACTTATGTCATCTTAAGTTGATGCTTAAGATTTTTTTTCTTGTCTTTCTTCTCCTTCTTATAATTTCTCTTATACTTCTCCTTGTCTTTTTATCGAGGACATTGTGACTTTATATGATCAGGTTTTCTAAATTCAAATCAAGTAATGTTAGAGGATTTATGTTTTATATCATTTTTATATTCCTTGAAATCCTTTATTTTAAGGAATTTCTTCTTCAAGAACTTCTAGAATTTTCTAGTGGGTAAGCAAATGTCTTCTTCTTTGCATTCACTAGTTGGTGTCTCTTCCTTTTCGTTTGATTCTTCCTTTGAGGCTTCAGATAATAAATTCTTTTTCTTTAGAAATGCCATTCTTCTTGTGTCTCTTGAAGCCTCATTTTGTCTGTAAGAAGAGATTTAGAAAGCTCCTCTAATAGTAGTGCTTTTAGATCCTTAGCTTCTTGTATAACTATCATTTTAGCTTCCCACATCTTTGGAAGTGATCTAAGCAACTTTTTTACCATTTCAAAATTAGTTTATGTCTTTCCAAGACTTTTGAGAGCTTTAGAAATATCAATAAATCTAATATACATGCTAAATATGCTTTCATCATGCTTGATTTAGAACAATTCATATTGATGTGTTAGCATACTTTGCTCTCTTTTACTTGATTAGTTTCCTTATGTAACTTTTAAAGTATGCCAAAATTTGTGAGTTGTTTCACACATAAAGACTATATTGAATTCAATTCTTCTCAATGCACAAAAAAGGATATATATGGCCTTACCATTCAAGGAAACTAATCTCTTATTTTGAGGTTACCATCCTTCCTTTAATTTTGTACATTTTTTTTATCTACAATTTTAGTAGGAATAAAGGGACCATTTGACACTATTTCCTAAAATTCTACACTTTCGGATATTAAGAAGAATCTCATCCTAATTTTCCAATAAAGCTAATTATTAATATCAAAGAAAGTTGGTCTACTAATTATTTATCCCTCTTGGTTGAATAATGATGATGATGCTTCTAAATATGCCATTATGATCTTTAGTATAGGATTTCTTTAGAAATACTAACCTAATAGACTTGCTTTGATATCATTTGTTAGTCCCTAATGAAACCCAAAATGAGGGTGAATTGATTGTTTATAAAATTCAACAATTTTTCTAACCAACATATTCAGTTAACAACAATCAATATAAATAAGTATGAGGAAATTGCTTATTATAAATTAATCAAACAAATGAACAATAATTTAAAGAGGATAAGGAGAAGAGATGCAAACCAATTTATAGTGGTTCAGAAAACAACTCTTGCTTATGTTTACTCCCAAGACTCTTATTGGAATTTCACTATAATTATTCTTTTAAGGCAAAAAATAACTTTTGTACAATCTTTCTCAATAAAGAGTATAATCTTCTTCCAAGATAAAGAGGAACCTTAATCCCATTTAGAACATTCCCAAGTATAACATCCTATGCCCCAATAAAATATTACAACTAAAAAATATCTCATTTATTCAGTTGATAACTTAAAATGACTCACTCACATAAATATAAGATAATGATGTTTAAATGATTGAAAATCTCTTTAAAATGTTGTATACAACACCCAAAAACTTTTTATGCTAAAAATAATGAGAAAACACATATTTATAGTGTTTTGTAACTCTTATTAGCCAATGGAGGCAAGAACTAACCATTACAATAGTTATATGTGGTTGACCAGTATGTATTAAAAGCCTCATATTCATTAGCTGCTGCAACACTAATCGACCAGTAGGCATATTGGTGACCAATATGGTATATTAGTTGACTAGTACATCAACCAATATTACAACAAACTCATGATACATCAAATTCAATAACTTTAACCTATATTGATCGACCACTAACCTATATAGGTTAACTTTTCACCTCAAGAATATGATTTTAATAACTTAAAATGCTCAAAACCAATTTGTTTAATTAAAATATGATTTAAACCTCCAAAGAATGTTCCACAAACTTCTAAGATCGAGAGGTTTTATATTAAAAATAAGTGTTTAAATGCCTCTTAATGAATGTAAAGACTCGTGCAATGAAGTGAAATGAAATGTTTATACATGATGAGCCATTTAAAGCATCAAATTAACAAAGTGAGATTATAATTAATATTACAAACTATAGAATGACCTTAATAAGCCCTTAATCTTCTTTTTTTCTTGGTTAATCTTCATTTTGACGGTTGTAATCTTCAACTTCTTTTTTATCAACTACATAGGTTATCTTCTTGAGTTTATGAATTCAATTTGTTCTTATATTACTTTTCATTAAAATAATAAACTCATTAGTAGTAATTATATTTTGTTATCATCAAAACACTTATTGGAACCTCCCTTGGTTCACAATTTTATCTTGATATCGAGTAAGTATTCTTAAATGGCTTTATAAATGAGATCATACATGTTGAGCAACTTGAGAGTTTCAGCCATAATGGCAAGGAGAATGATGTGTACATATTGTATAAAGTTCTTTATAACTTAAAACAAGCCCCAAGAACTTAGTATAATAAGATGATGAATACTTAATTAAGCAACGAAGTAATTTATGTTGAAATTATTCAAAAATAAGTCTTGTATCATCTAGTTTTATATGTTGTTTTATCCATAATTTGTGAAATGTCTTAAACATTTATTAGATTTTATTACTCTATTGTATGTAGCTTTTCTAAGCAATGAAAAGGTTAAAAGTTCATTTTTCAGCCTTAATTTTGTAATCACAAAGGTTAGGGAGCAAAGCAACACCAAAGTTCAAAATTTTGACAACATCAATAAATTATTTCTCTGCTACCACTTACAACTTTGCTTTATTTCCATAATTCTATTTTATATGGCATGATTCCGTGCATTTCTTAATCTAGCATTATGCTCTCTAGAAACTCAATGCTATTCATCTTAGAGCTATTTGTCTAAGGTAATATTCAATTCTAAAAGTTTGACCTTTTTAGGATCTGAGTGAACTATATATTTTTCTTGGTAAGTGATAGTTTTATTGATTTTATTCAAGAGGAATTGAACTACTATGTTTTAGTGTCTTCTTATGCATTAAACGATGGTCAATGGTAGATAAAATGACTCCATGGTCAAAGCTGAGCTGCCAGGCCCCTACTTAAGGCATTGTTCCATTTTTCCTCTTATCTAACCAGTGCAGGCTATTGCTCTCTAGGGCTCATCAACGCAATTCTAAGTTGAGGACTTGAAATATCAGTGAGGACGACAAGAATAGGCCCAATTCTTCTTGGAGACAATTTCACTTTAGGAATTAGGTAGTGAAATCTAGGAATCTACTTCCATGCGTTTGGGTCCAATTCATTGCAATGTATACATAGGTCTTCTTCCTTGGAAAATGACAGAAGCCCTAGTGCAGAGGAAATAATGTAAACGAAGCTCATCAGTTCCATGTCAACACTCCTATTAGTGATAGTGAAAGGAGTCTTCCAAAATCCAATATCCCAAGATGGGGGCCCACTTGCTACTTCTACTTACTTGTTTGTGCTGTATAATCCATGTGAGAGCTACTTCTACCAAATTCCTTCCAACAAACTTCGACAAAAAAGTTACATGGCCTTGACATTAATTGGAATCCTTTGTGCCCACCAATGGACTAATTACACGATCTTATTTGTCTGGTATGCCTAAAATTACTAAGCTTCTTGAGGCTATTTATTATAGCTAGGTTCTAGTTTCTATCCTCGATCTTGACACCTGAAGTTAGCATATAATTTTCAAGACAAAACTTTTGCTTTCGATGCTCATGGACACAACAAATTTAGATTTTTTTTTCAAGTTTAGTGGTCAGTTCACACCTTACTTATCGTGTGTCAAAGAGTATATATATGCCTCTTTTTTTTTTCTTTTTTGTCAAACATTATATATATGCTAAGACCAAATATGAAGGAATCCACTTTACTTATAAGACCTATGAAAAAAGTATGAAATGCATGATAAGATAATGACAGATTTAGTACAATATGAAATAAATTTCTAATGGCATTCTTTGTGTGATTTATAGGTGAATATATTAGGTGATGGTGCTACGAGATTTGGACAGTGTTGTCCTACATTAGCCACTAATCACATTCTTATTTCCAAAGAATTTGCCTTTTACACTGGGGATTTTCATATCAACGTCAGTGTCAACTAAATCCTGATCTTAAAGCAGATTCCAAAGGCCTGAGATGCATCTAATTGGTGGTAGGTGAGTTATAGCTACCTTAGCTGCTCTTTGTGGCTTTCTCTTTGTAGTCAATTTCTAAGTAATAAAAAGTTTCCACTACCATCTCTAGTTAACACAGACAAAACTAATTAAATATTTAATGTATCACACATATGGTTGTTCAGGTTTACATGGTTTTGATTTAGCATTTCATGAAAGCTCCCTTACCCTAATTTTTGTTTGTGTAGACTTTAATTGCTCATGAATTGGGAAATCTTACCTACGTGAACCTATAAAAATGACCCTCTTTTGGCTCTTGAAAGCGGGGTCTATGTGCTTTAGAAAAAAAAAAGAGAGAGAAAGCTAAAGTGCATATTGGAGCTAGAGAGCTAGCATATGTATAGTTGGTCGGGATGCATGTATAAAATCAGTTTCCAATTGACTAATAACCCTAATGGAAAGGCTTTTAGAATGTTCAATTAGATTAATTCAAGCAATCATTATGGTCTTGATGGTATCTATATTTTTCATAGATGGCATCATCAATCATTTTATGCGAGAAACGTGGAGGAGGCTCTTCAAACCGAAGTTATTAGGTAATTATATTGATATCTAATTAATTATTCAATGGTGTTAAACTCACGTATAAATTTGAGGTTAATGATTTAAGTGTAGTTCTCTCTTAGGTCCAAATCATACCTTAAAAAGAAAAATAAGAAGCTTTGAATTAAAGAAACAAACAAATAGGGTCTGTTAATCGGATAAGCCAAAGTAGGGATGTCTAGTTGGAAAGGAAGACTTTTATTTTTTTTTTGTTTATCCCACAAGGTGTCTTGAGTGGGTCTGAACTATCGGTGACACCTTTAAGTCAGTATCACGTTCAGAATATTTCTCGTTCGTGCCTTGAGGGACTCCGAGGGGCGGTTTAGCACTACTACTAACTATTTAACACTGCTGCATTCACAAATGAGGTTTGAACTCCTGACCTTGCTTAAGCATAAATCAACTTTTTTTACGGAAGACTTATTATTATTACTCTGTGTTGCATTATTAGTGATGAATATAGTTTAAATATCCTAAATTTTGCAAATTTGATTACAAATAGACAATATAGATAGCCTCCGATAAACACAAATGCCTATTGTGACGGCAAACATAAAAATTGAAAAAAAAAAAAGATGTGTTGTATTACCCTAGCTCCATTTGAAACCCTTCATTAATACCTCCAAGTGTTTACCTGACGACATCCAATAGCCTTAAATTCCTAATACCAATTGTATTAGGTTAATTTATGACAAGTAAATGGTATGTAGGTTATAATTATATACTTGACAAGTACATGAAAAGAATACATGTGTGTCATGTTCTGCTAGATGATGAATAAAAGGAAGTTGATCACTGTTTCTGCTGTATGACTCGAGTTCAAATGTCATCATTTCATCAGCTTCACTTCCTTGTCCCTCTCTTTCCTAAAGAAAAAAGTAAAAGCTGCAATTTCCCCACACAAATGATCTTCTTGGGATCACCGATAGAGAACAAAATCTATCTTCACTTCCTGCCCATCAACCGATCTTCCTGTTCCTTTTCACCAAAGCTGCTATATCCTCCTCCTCTTACATTCCCACTTTCCCTGAATGACCATGTCAATAAATTAAATACATTTAAAGGAGCATGGGCATTCCAGGCATTATCCTTCAACCAAGGTGATGTGGCTACACGTGGGGTGGAAGTGCAGATGTCATGGTATTGTTTTGTGCTAGGCAATAAGGTAGCAAGTTTAAATTATGATAAAGGTATCTATTGGAAATTTTAAATTGAATTCCCACCAAATTTATAAGCCTCATATAACTTGAAAACTTTTAATTGAATCAACTCACATTTATATTTTTATATCTCTAATGTATGTATATTCCTCTTCCTTTTTTTTCCCTATATTATATTATCATCCTACAGAGAGAGGGCACGACGTCTGCATGGCTAAGACACAACAGTCACCATAACACTTGTGACTGAACGGTGGCCTAGACAAAATACTCATAGATTAAATTATTATGATAATATTTTATAAAAATCTTATATAATTTCCATTATATCATAAATTAATAATTTATGAATATGTACAAACAATTATGATATTTTTAAAATATGAATTGTTACATGATATTTAAAATTTAATTGAATCATATTTTAAAACTTTCTTATTACATCTAAACTTTAGTGGTTGAATAAATATAATAAATATTTGAATTCTATGGTATCTATTTAATTGATTAGATTGGTATGGTAAGATGAATTTTTAATTAATTAAATATTTTTATTAAATTGGGAATACATTTTATAAATTAATAAAATACTAATTTATCTTTTAATTAATAGATTTTACATAATCCTAAAATTACTAGTTTATAAAAGTTTTACTATATTTATATTGATTACAATCGTATATCTTTAAGAATAATTTGTTTCGCAATAGGATTTAAAAATTACTCGGATTGTGAAGATTTAAGTTATACAATGGAAAAAAAAGGAGAAGGCATATGGAATTCACAAGGAAACCCAGATGACGAGGCAGCAAAATCCATATGCAAAGTATCTTGACACTAACCAGAGAAAAGTGGATCCTTGATAGCAAATGAAAAACTTTAGATCAATACCAAAGATGATGAGAAGAACCAAGAAAAGTGATATCAAAACCAAAAGAGAAAGAACAATCTCCTAGAACACTTGTGACCAAAATCCTTAGAGGATTCATAGTAGAATTGCTTATTTGTAATAGGGGAAGAAAAGCCCTTTTGCGAATTTGGTTACACAAGCTCCATGCTTAAAGAAATAATAAGCCAAAATGCAACCTATTTCATCTAAATATGATGGCCTTTGTGGAAGAAACCATCTAAAGTATACAGAAGATCTGTTAAGGATAGGTGTAAGGTTAGATTAATGCCTTGTAAATTTTGTTTTTTTATCACTTTTAAACACTTGAAAAGCCATAGCTTAATGGGTAACACATGTAGGGCTTTCCCAAATTCCTTTTATTCCAAAAATTAAGGTTTGAAAATCTTAGAAAATATCAATGAAAGGAATTTTCATCATAACTAGTGGCAAAAAGGAAATTTTAAAGCTATTAAATAAATAATAAGCAAGTTTCTAGTATAAACTCTCTTATACCTTCATTTCTCCTATCGCAAGATTGAAATAACTAATCAAACCAAATAACTCCATTGATTGAAGGGAGCTTGTATATCTAATTACTTAATTATATCAAATGGTTACCACAAATAATTGGAAGCAAATTTGAGACAAGAATTCAAGTTGGCATATCAAATTTGAGGCTCAAGGTCTCTCATATCACTTATCACTTGAGACAAGAAAATTTCTTCCAAGGAAGGGAAGAGATAATTGCTTTTACATGACCCCATCATGTACCCTTCTATATAGATAAATAATGAATTTTGTTGTGCAAATGATCCAAACTTTTTATGGTATAAAATAAAACTCCAAATCTAAGATGGTCTACAAAATGCATTGAAAGAGCCAAAATATAATTCTAATTGCTTAAACATCTATTAATCTTGTGTATACAATAGCAAGCATTGTATGGTTGGTCAATGACATACCATGTTCATGTCTTCCCCACTTAACCATTGAAACATTTGTTTCTATTACTAGTAAATTATACGGATAGAGTTAGAGAGAAAGTGTCCTTATCGATCTTTTCCATATTATCTTTATTATGAGAAGATTAAATACTATTTTGTTGTAATAGCCAAACACATTTATGAATTAAGCATAATTAAATATGAATTATTGGTTGAATAAGCCATTGTACAAGCTCCATGGATACCTTTTTATCTTATGACAATATTGCATTCACCCAATAAAGATATTATTTAGTTCAAATATGTATTATGCAGAGCTTATTTACCTAGCTAAATCCCACCCTTTACCTCAACTCTTGTCCTCTAAAGAAACTTAAAAGCAATGGCATGATTAGACACTATTAAAGTTATAGTGATCATTACATTTATTGTCAACGTTAAAGAGTTGGTACAGTCTTATACCCATCATCCCACTTCACCATCCATATGAAAGTATACAATTATTTTGTTGTGGGGATAATTGCATTTCTCTCCTCATGCACATATAAAGAATTACATTTTCTTTATTCTAGTAAAGCTTTTGATAATTACTAAAAAGAAAAAGGAGAATTTATAACCATTAAATATTTAGCTTCAATCTAGTTTCTTCAACAATTATTTCTCTTCGCTATTTATTACCTCTTTTCCCTTAAAGTTATATTAAGAATATATTAACTAATTAATAAGTTATTGGTCCCCATACCATCCCTTCAATATATGTATAGCCATTTTGAGCCTAGATCACCTTTTGACTATAGGATAGCCTCTAAGTTATATTTTGAAATGTGCATGGTCTCTATAATATGCCAGTTAAAGTTAACATTGTATATATTATGATAACTTAATTTGCATATCACACTATTATGGTTTAGTAGACTTATTAAGTCTCTCTTAATACTTAATATTTTAAGATGAATGAGAGAGTTCTTAAACATACAAACCGTTTTTTGATAAGAATTCATGTGTTAGAAAGGGTCATTAATTGAGGGCATATTTCATGATTAGCTTCTAATTTGAGATATGTTAATAATAATTCCTCTTCCTTGCAAATTTTGTTAATAAAAAATTGATTAAATTTATAATAATGTCTAAGTATTTCAGTGTATTTGAATTTAAAAGTATAACTTGATGTAAATTAAATTTATCATTATCTACTATAATTCAATACTACATATATGAAATATTATGATAAGATAAGTCAAGATAAATTATCTTATTCATAGAGGATAATTATTTGATCTTAATAGAAAAATTTATATATATCATCAATATAACTAATAAAGTATCTAAAAAACAGAAGTACATTGGTCTTATACAAGTAAATATACTCTTTATTCTTCCCTCCAATTCATAATTTAATTAATAATCTTTCAATCATGAAAAACTTTCCCTCTCTCACACATTTCAAGTGAAGTGGTGAAGTAATTTGATCTCCTAAATATTTGTTGGACCTACTATTGGCAGCTTTAAGCCATAATTGTGCTAAATTGTTTTCTTTTAACATATGACCAATTTGTATCCTGACCACTTATTACTTTCAACCTTGAGCCTCCAAGAAACAAGTCTTCCAAGAAGGGGTGTTGAGAGTGGAAGAATCGGAGGAAGATGGAGACTAAAAGGATTCATCACAATCATAAATATGCCTTCCTTTCTTCAATTTGAATTAATGTTTCTAATAATATCTGGTATGCTAAAGAGGATATCTAGATTGTTTAAGTGGATAATCAGTATATACATCTTTATAAGCTTTACTTTTTTTGTTATTTCTTTAACAAAAATTAGAATATAAGTGAAATTAAAATTAAACAATATTGCACTGACCTTTTTGTTAACCATATGATAATTCCATACCTATTTATAAGTTTCATTTTTAGTATTTCAGTACTCAATATCAAAGTAGTTATATTCAATTTATAGTTCATTGGATATTTTTTTCTCAATAAAATTGTGAAAATTGATATGTTGAATATATTCAAATGTATTGAACTAGAGCTATTAGTGTATCTATAAAATTTTATAAGTGTCATGCATAGTTATTAGGAAAGAAAAATTAAAAACCAAATCCTTACAAATGCATACTAATGCCTCTTACTATTAATAACTAATTTAGTTACATCCTTAATCACCTCATGCACATGAGACAAAAAATATTGGTTGTTGTTGATAAGGGGTATACTTACATAAAATAACTAGTTTGAAAATGATGAGATTTTGTAGCCAATAAAAACAAAATGGAGCAAACATATCAAATACTTTGAAGCCATGCTTATACCTTAGAAGCCAACCAAATTTGACATCAAAGTGTCAAAGGATCAAAGATTGATCCTCTTGTCCACAGCTTTGGAGACCATGCACCTATCTTCTTTCTTTTCTTTCCACTAACTTCATTAATTCTCCTTCTTTAATTAATTGATCTTTTTACAGTCATTTTAATGACAACCCACCTCCGGCAGCGTTACCGACGATGACTTTAACTGTGAATATTAATTTGCAAAATATAACCAAAGGCTTAACTATAAATAGTAGAAAAAGAATATAAATATTCAATCATTTAAAATCTAAATTTAGCCTTTTTGACTAGTAGAGACTCCATTTTGTAGATATCCATGGTAAGGCACTCATAGTGCTGTGGTGAAGCCAATAAGGACCCCACTTAGTGATTATCAAGAAAAGAAAAAGCTCTTCTTTTTCTCTTGCCATGGATGATAGGTGTTGAAAATCTGCCTTCTCTTTAACTTCATCTTTAATCCATTTTCCCTTTTCTTTTCTCTTAGTATTTGGTATGTGAACCACGCTGCAAGAATCTCAAATCTCTTGTTCTCTACTTTTCTTGATCATCTTTATGTACTTATGATCACAGTTTCTCATGCATGCGTATCGCTCAACATATCCCTTCTCTTCTTCCGTTCAAAGATCTGTCTATGTTTGATCATTCTTTAACCCAAAATAATAATAATAATAATACACCGCAAGGAATAAAGATGGTTGAGTATACAATATAAAGCGGGTAAAGAAGTTAACAAATAAACAAAGAAAAGAAATCTTATTCTTTTATGTAACTAAAACCCCCCACAACATTCATTAATTAAAGCTAAGTAAAATATATGTCTCCGGTTTTTCTTCTCCTTCTCTTTTCATTGGATTACAGAATTAGGCCATTTACAATGGCTCGGTTAGTATCAAGATGAGTTGTTTCATACACTGGCAATTCTTCACGATACCTTTCAATCCCAACAGCAGAAAGATTATTTAACTCAAAAAGATCAGAACTTGAATAGCTTGTTGCATCATCATCATCATCATCATCATTGTCATCTCCTTCATCTGTTATAGACCCCTCAATGCCACTGCAAAAATCTCTCATGTCAAGACCCTTCTTTTTGTTTTGATAATTCTTGAGAAGATCTCTTGCAATCTCCTCAACTCTGCGATTCTCATTCATGACATGAATCTTAAGCTCTTCATTTGATGAAGTTCTTGTGGCGGTCACTGTCATTAGACTGTCTTCAGATTCATACAAGCTTTTGTGCCCGCAGGGTCTGCTATCTTCGTCAACAATCACGCTAACTGGATAAAACCTCACAGACCTTTTTGTTCCATTGCTCAATTTGCTTCTAGACGAAGGAGTCTTGCTCAAGCAAGACCTTGAAAATGAAGAAGCTGAAGAACAAGTCGATGCTTGCTCAGACTTTAACTTACTCTCCTCGTAGCCAGGGGACGAAATCTTGGCCTTTTTGGCATGGCCGGTAGTAAAAAGAGAGTTTAAAAAACTTGCTAGCCGGCCCCCAGGTGAAATAGGTTGTTTGACCTTCTTAAGATCGCCGTAGATCTTTGAAGCTTTGGACCTTGTTTTGATGAAACCACCTTCATGTTTTGGCTCCTGTCTCCCTGCAAGATGGTGTCTTTCGTGATGATGGTACATATCCATTTCACATAGAGGTCTTTGGTGTCTCCCAGGCCTAGCTGATATACTAGTTCTGATTGGTTTAGGCCTATGCATGATGTGAGTTGGTGATGATCTTGAGTTGAGAGCATAAATTGGTTCAGATTCTGAAGAAGAAAACACACCACCCGAGCTTGAATCAGAGGAACTTGAGCTCGAGTTCAATAACACAGAATCCAAATTTTTGGAAGATTTCTTGCTAAAATCTGCTGTGAGTTTTCTTCGAACAGCAACATTTTCATAGGTTACTTTCTTCTCCATCCACTTCTCTATCATGTAGGCCCTTTGAAGACTTTCCATTTCTTCCCTTCTACGATCTTCTTTCAAAGCATTACCAAGCTTTTTTCTCATGTTCTCTCTACACAAAATCACCTCGTCCTCACCTTTATCGTTGGACTCGTCTATGGAACGGTAGATTGAATCAAGAAGAGTTGAAGAGAAAGAAGGGTTTTCTCTTTGATGATGATATCGATCTTCTCTTGGTGGCCTCTCCCGTCTATCCATCTTTTTGTAGAAGAAAATTCGGGGACACACAAGAGTACAGAACAGTGAATTGTGAATGATATTGTTCTATATTTTCAAACAGAGAGTGGTGAGTTAATGGAAGCAAGAATGATTATGGAAAAGAGAGAACATCACTAAAACACATACAGACTGGAACTCCGGTCTTTTTGCTCTCACAGTGAGCAACAACTGAGCATATAAAAGAGAATTAAGCAAAGGAGACATGTTCATTGATGGGTGTTTGATGGCGTGGAGAGAGACAGATAGAGAGAGAGGAGTAATGAAAGCCAAAAGCCACGCCTATGAAGAAGGAGAACAAGAGAAGATGATTGATGGACTGAGAGAGAGAGAGAGAGAGAGAGAGAGAGAGAGAGAGAGAGAGGGTTTCTGTGCTTGTTTCTTTCACATGTTCTTATAAGGGCACACACACTCGTGCAAGTAGGGTCCAACGTGGGATCAGTGCCAGGGTGGCAACAATGACGTGGCGTATCAATGAGTAATTATCACATTATTAAGTTTTACTTACTTTTGTGTATCTTCACTTTTGCCTTCTCCACAACATGAAGTGACATAAGATCCTTTGATTTGCTTTTTCTCCTTTTCCTCTGTCTTCTTATTGCATTGAAGAAGGTGAAATGAAATGGGCCTCCTACTTTTTAATTATGCATTGCTAAGACACATACACAGTTTGCAAGATATATATATATATATGGCCCCTTTGCCCCTTTAACATTCCTTCAAGTTAATTATGGTTTAAAATGTCAGATCCTGTGTACAATCTAAAAATGAGTAACATTGATTATTGATTTCTCTTCTTATATCAAGATTTAAAGTATGATTCTACTTCTTTTTTAAAATTTTTCTTTTAAATAGAAATAAAATCCTTCTAGGTTGTTAGTGTCAAATATCTCACCGATGATAATAACATATTAGATAAGACTTAAGGATAAATAATTTTTAATTAAATAAATTTATTTTAATCTCTTATATAATATTTATTAATAAATTATTAATAAAATTATTTTATTTT
>JAOQMM010000001.1:9284860-9303880 GCA_027563515.1 Erythroxylum platyclados
TAATTGCCTATTTCATAATTCATTTATATATTGATTATAGGATTCTGTTATTTCATTTAATTTATTCTTAATTGGTTGTAGTGCATTATTATTACTAATAAAGAATTGTAAATAATTTATTCAGTCCTGAAAATAATTTTGTTCATATAATATTTCTATAATTGAAGATTCTAAATATTCGATATGATTAGTAAGATTATGACATATATTACAATTATAATTATGTAATTTAGGATTAAATAAGGATGGAGTCAAGTATTCTTGAGTCGGTGCCCTTGATGACTATCTCTGCTAGGATTTTCCGGCAATCACGAGTACTGGATTTCCCATATATCGCAGCTGGCCCCTCGAATGGATCGGGAACAACTTCTGTTAATCCTCATGCTACCCTATTTCATGAAATTGAGCGGATTGAAGGCATCTTGCAAGTGGCGACTGATGCTCTTCATCACTTAAAGCAGTGAGTTCTATGGTTTCTCGGCCCATATTGAGTTTGACTTCTTGTGTTTTTGGCATCTATTATCCCAAAGGGGGAGAAGACAATGCTTTGATGATTTACGGTATTTACCTTGGATGTGTTGGTTAAGTTGCGGTATCTACATTGGTTGTGTTGGCTATACCGAAATTGTGAACCTTGGATGCCTTTATGTATTGAATTTTGGATTAAGGGGGAGGATTGTGCATTTATCATCCATATGTCCAATTATGTCATCTAGGGGGAGCTAAATAGTTGTGACAAAAATGCCAAAAAGGAGGAGATTGTTAAGATATGACATATATCTTTTAAATTTTGTTTTGACATATTATTTTTTAATTAGACATATAAGAGATTAATAAGGATTATACCTTATCTTAAAATTGGTGTTTGAGTTGTATTCAAAAAGATACAAGATTATCTTGTAATCAAGTAGTTGACAACTAATAGAAGTTGATTTGATGCAGGAGTAATAAGATGAGGTGAGGATGTTGGGTTGTTGCGTGAGTGTATTGGCTGGAATCTGTAAGTGCAGAAAGGGTTTTTAGTTTTTGTGAAAAACGATAGTGGAATGTGTGTGATAACTTTTGCTCTTTTGCTGATTGATGAGTGCGTAACAGCTGGAATTTTTGGTGTGGCAAAGGGTTTTGTTCTTTGTTTTTGAGCCTGAAGCGTTGGCATGAGGAATGGCCCTTGTGTGACGAAAAAACATGTCCCCTTTGCCAATTTGTGTGTGAATGCTGCTGAATTTTTTAGTGATTAATATGAAATACAATTAGTGCAGTTTCTGGTCTTCTTTGATGCAGTGATCTTCGTTGATAGCTTGAGTTTGCAACAGATATAATACATCTTGAGTGTTCAGTGATGTTTTGGCTGAAGCTATTTTGAGAAGCACATGGCTGGAGTAGTTGCATTCACGTTTCTGCATTGATTTTTTGTTGTGAGTCACTTACGCTGATCCTTCGTACATTGGAGTGGCTTTCGGTTGGGAGGTATATTGTCCAGGAAGTGGACGATTATTGTATTTAAATTTATTTACTCAATTGTTTTTTTATTAAGAGCAGTCTTTATTTAGGAAATCCTCTATCGAGGTTAACACGAGTCGGTCATGTTATTGGGTATGAATTCATTTCACGGGAAGTGAGGTTGAGCGATAGTTGCAAGGGTTGAGTGGTGTCGACTGTGTAAGGCCTTGTGTAATCCTATTGAACTTTCGTGAAATTGATCAATCTGAGTGGGGGCCCTGCAGACGTAGGAAAAGTGTGCTGAACTGCGTTAACAAATATCGGTGTCATCTATTTTGATGCTTTTAATATTTCTGTTATCTGTGCTTACCAAACATAGATCTGAAGGTTTGTGAAACGCCCCCGTATACGGTTTTTCACTTAGGCCAAAGGGCATCACCATAAATTCAAAGTGGCCGGTATGAAAAGCAATCTTCTTAATGTCCATGGGATTCATACATATTTGATGGTACCCGGAATAAAGGCTAAGTTTGGTGAAGTATTGAGAGCCATCCAATTCATCTAGTAACTCATCTACTACAATAATTTGAAACTTGTCCTTCATTGTTCTTGCATTAAGCTCAATCTATATAAAAACGCCATGATTCATCATATTTTTATCCCAATAAAACTGGTGAGGAAATATGGGATTGACTAGAACAAATAATGCCTTTATTAAGCAAATCTTTATATTGCTTCTCTATTTCTTTGTTTTTTTTTATAATAGGTAACGATATAGTCTTAACACCACCAGGCTCGTTCTCGGTAACAAGGAAATACAGTGGTCTTTTATGCGAGGTTGAGGTAGTCCTTATGGTTTTTGAAATGAATCCTAATACTTCACTAATAACTTCTTTAATGCTACATAAGAACTTATTGATTGAATTGAAGGCGTTGATGTCATACTTTCCCCATTCTATGTAACCTTCTTCTTATTAAGCCAAAAGAACATTGTCAAAGGGAAAAAATTCCACACACCTAACCCCATATTAAAATCATCCAGTGGTATGATATCTAAATCAACATAGAAAGAGTCAAATGAGACTTGTAAAAACACCCCTTCACATATGCTCGGACCTAAAATTATTTTGCCATTGGCTGTGGAGAGTTGAAGGCCTGACTATTTTTAGGAAGCCAGAATAAGTTGATATACTACTGCTTCACTTACAAAAATTGAGTGCTTTCAGAATTTACTATAACCAAAACTCCTTCACTAAATCTGCATAGTTTGCACATTTTGGACCCTTATAATTATATGGAGAGAGACCTCGAGCTCTAAAACAATGATAGTTATATCCTCATCTTTGTCTTGTTCGATGTCTTCTATTTCTAACTTAAAAAGTTGTTTGCAATTATGGCTACTAGTGCATGCTTCATTACAATATAATACAGCCCCTTGTCTCCTTTTTCTGCCATTTCAACTTGATTTAGACATTTGATGAATGCTTGTTGGTGCATCTATCCTCTTAACTCCAATTATTCTGCTTTGTTCCTCTCTCTACTAAAGGAATTCTGAGTCTATCTTGATGTTGTTCAGTTATAACCATGATGTTTCCCCCCATCAAGTTGTAGCTTCCTCTCAAACTCCCTAGTAAGGCTTATCATTGGATACCAAATTTGTAGAGTGATACATTTCCATATCGAGGTAAATATCAACCTGTTGATCACTACGCACTGTGGTTGCTCACACAAGTTGGCACTAAATTCTATTCTTGTATTCTTCCACTGACTCAATTTGCCAAAGGGTAATGAGTTCTTCGAGAGGATTGCTTCAATTTGTGGTTTGAAAAAAAGATGATATAATTTCTTAAAATTCTCCTATGGTATATCACGTTTCTCTTAGGATAAATTGAAAAAACAAAGTTAGGTGTCTACACTCATATGGAATGATGGGAGTCTAACCTTATCAGCCTTAGTTGTTCACTGGTTGCAAAAGAACTGATCACATCTATTTAGTCATCCTAGTGGGTCTTCTTCTTCCATCATATGAAAGGAAATCCAGCTTTGCATATTAGGGAACAAAGCTATCATCTAAATGCCTCACTGATGCAAATTTTAATAGTGCATGCATTGGTACCTTACTACTGCTAGTTTCATGCTCATGAATCTTACTAGCCAAGCCTTCTCAAGTCTAGGACATGTTAAATTATGGCAATCACTGAAACAAGTGCTGAACTAATGCTCAACCGTATATTCCTCCAATATATGTTTTATCATCTCTATTATTTGGTTAATTTAGTTGGCTGAATCTCCCATGACTCTAGGATCTAATGCCAAGATGTTGTAAACCTTACATTAAGATCTAGCCAAGGGATAATTTTACTTGGGTTTTCTGTGAAAACCTATAGTTTTTGGTAGTAGGGTGGAATTCATCAAAAGGAGCTACCTACCTTAGGTCAAAGGAAGAGTGAGCTGCCTATCTTAAAAAGCTTTCTTGCTTGTCCTCTTTCATTACGTTAAACTATTTAAATAACAAAGCTAAGTTGCTATTTTAGGTAGTACATAATAATAGGAATTTTAATCCCTTTACTATAGAACTTGACTAGAAAATAAAAGACATAATCATATAGGATTCTCGAATATTTTGTAGAATAATTATCTTTATGACTGTCTTAATTTGTGGGACCTTGATTGCAATCATGATTCTCTTTATCCTTTTCTTCATTCCATTTTTCCTTATCGTCATTCTTTCTTTTTTAAGCTAGATCCCTTCGTTCTACTTGATTTATTTTTGTCTTTTCCATAATGCTTGCCCTTGTAACAAACCTTGTAGTTGATTCCCCAATTGATTCCTCTGTTAATGCAACTACTTCCAAGTCCACACACAAAAATCTTTAAGGAATTGAACTCAACTACTAGACTACCAAAGGTCAACCTACGTCGGATCAGTCTCAGGGACTCGAATATGTTGCTTATGATGACATTCTGGTTTCCGCGGATATTGACTAGTGGAAGTGTATCCTGTAAATTAGCTGCATCTGATCTTAGCATTATCAGAAGAAGACAAATTAGACTTTGTAGGTGTTCTGATCCCTCCAAGTATGATAGCACTAGGTTTTTGGTTAGATTTCGTTTTCCATTCTTTATTTTGATGTGGGGCTGCATGAGAAGCACATTATGTATCATGGCCCATATTTTCATAGGAATAACCCTGGAAAGTTTAAATATTACATCCATGAATGTCTTACTCAAACCACCGACAATCTGCTCCTATCAAACAAAGAAAATAGTTTCAATGATACCTGTCAAGTTTCCATGAATTATAGCCAACATGCATACTTCGATCGTCAAAAGGACACCACGGAATTTGATGTAGGGAAGCTTCAAGAAGTATTGCCGTTTTGGTGAGCCACAGCTGGTTGGTGAGGGCTGTTGTTACAGTGATTAGGAATGATCTGCTAAAAGAAACGTTGGGCGTAAGAGGCTCAATTGAACTATAGTTTGACTGATTTGATCAGTCCTAGAAATAGGAAGGAAAGGTTGAAATGATTCTGATGCAGAACCATCCCTTTCCAAAACTGACCTTCAGAATGAACTGCTCGAAACAAAAATGTCCTTAAAAGTAGTTTTAGAAGACTGCCTATGCCCACTAACTACCCCAACCTCATGCTTAATTGCTCCAACAGCAGCAGAAAAACGGGATTCAGGAGATGGCACATGCACAGGTCTGTTAAAGATTAATACACCTCTACAACAGAACTGTTTGGAGTCAAGAGTAGCAGAACTATGTTGAGAATTACTGGGTTTGAGTACTTGCAGCTGCGAAAGTTGAGTTGAAAACAAAGTCCTGCTTCTCCTGCGAGATTACATTCCTTTCATTAATACTTGCATTAGCATCTTTGGAATCCCCAACCTGCAAGTTAATAGACTCAAATTGAGATGAACTTCACTCACCAGAGTGCTTTACATTACTTGAACTTCCTGTTGAGCTGCAGAGAGAAAGGTACAAATTGCTCACGCCTTACTCAAAGCAATGATGCAACAATCTTTAGTGAAATCAACACAGGGAGGCAAAAACCATAAGCTTTTTCTCTAGCACCCTCTTAGTGAAGCTACTATTAACCAAGTGTCCTTCTTGTCACAATTTATAAGCATCATTATCTTATTTTCCTTATCTAGGAGTTCAAGACCACAACCGAATGAAATGAAGTAAAATCTTTAATGCATATCTGCATACCCCTTCTCTGATTTTTCACAAAACCTTGTACATTGGAAGTCAAACCTTGCAGAAAAACAAGCTTCACTTATGCATCTGTACTCTGGTTAACTATTATTCTCACTGCACAGAACTCCCTATTGATCCCTCCATTAGAAGGAAATTGAAGTATAGCCACTTCGTCGAGCATTAAGATCAGAACTTTCAAGAGGTTTAATTCAACCAATAATTCTCTTATTGTTTCTTTACATCTACAGGGCCTCTGTAACCTGTATTCTGTGGCCATAAGCATACAAATCTAGGATTTATAAGTTACATTGGAGAATATGCTTACCCCAAACAAACATCTTAAAAGTCGGCCCAAACTTTTTCTTGATAAGCACGAGAAACTATAAAATGAAGAGGCACTAGAAATATAAAACTTGTGAACTTTTCTCAATGAGCAACGGATAATATAAGATGAAGAGGCACTACAAAGACGAAAGTTATGTAAGTAACAATTCAAATTTTTACAAGAATGACTATAATTATAATTAGATTTTACACCATACTCAAAAAGAGAATCTCCAATAACCAAATACTGAAAAGCTTCTACCATAATAGCAATGATAAGGGCAAGGATATACACCTTTGTTCTTGTCTCTTGTTCTCTTTAGCTCATAAAATGGATCTGATAAAACCAATATGAAAAGAAAATTAAATCAGAAAAAGTCTCAGTCAAACAGATAGAGAAACTAGTAAAAAAATATAAAGTGAGCAAAATGTATGAAGAAAGAAAAGTCAAAGCAAATCGGTAAGCAGTAAGAAGATGAACATCATTCACTAAGACGATCAACATGAAACCAACAGAAGGCTAAAAACAGTAAGCATTTCATTACTCATCCGTCTACCCAGCCAATCCTTTCCTTTGCACAAGAAGAAAATTGAAACTATGATATCGAGTAGCTTCTCCGCCAAATCTCATAGTCACTCAAGCAACAGAGGCATGCAACCATGAAAACTTAACTAAGCTTACCGGTCCAAGTTCAGTAACAACCAATCCTAAATTGATCCCTCGTAGTTTAAACAGCCACCACAGCTAAAATATTAAATACATCACAAACTTGAAATTACCAACGAACTATGATATCCGTCAATTTGCAAAAGATTCCAAAATGTGACTGCTAAACAAATTATAACCTAAAACTAGTGAGCCAGTAATTCTATGCTCTAATATTGTTCGATTCAAAAGCATCTTATAAGCAAAGCAAAATTAAAAGGAAGCCCTCTCGTAAAAGGCAAGTTGAAGTAAGTAGCACGAGAATAGGGAAAAAGAAGAACAAAAGAGAAGCAGAACAGACAAACAAGAAATAAATCATTGGAATTCAAAAGAGAAGGTCCAAAAGGAGAAGCAACCTCACAAAGATCCAGTGGGTACCAACTTACAGCTTCAAGAATCAGCACCAAGGCTATCTGATCATCCATTGGAGAAACATAAAGCAAATGCATGTAAACAAAATGCAGCACAAACCTAGGTTAAGTCTCACCTTCCAAAATCATGATCAATACAAAGTAACAATTCAATCCCCTAAAAACAGAAACCCCAACGCTCAGATTTCCATCTTAAAAGACTCCGACTTCTAAAAGAAGAGAAAAAAAATTCAAAGAGACCATCCACCATCCAACAACTAAAATAAAACCCAAAGGAGAAAAACACGAAAAACAAAGATATATAATAATAAAATTGGACCTTGATTAAGCAATATTTGAGTTGTCTCGTCAAGATCCATGTTGGTATCATTAAGGGCCATATCAGCGTCCGATAAATTACCAACGATTTCCTTAACCGATTGAATCGTTTTGTTCACTCTCGCCGACAATGCATAGGTCTGCAATTATGTACTAGTACTACTGCTACTACCACCAATAGCACCAGTGACCATCTCTCATGAAAAGCCTACGCACAGGTAAACACTTTTCATGATAACACTAATCATCTAGCCAATCTCTTGAAGTTAGGAAGCTCATTCGCCATTCTCTTCATTTATATCATCAATTTTTTCAAAAATCTTGTTAAGACTTGTACTAATTTTGAATTGATTAAAAAAAAATTTACATCTTTATCAAACATTTGGAAGGTAGAGATGATGATTATACAAAAAAAATCAAAGATTTAAACACTTTAGTATTGGAAGAGTTAGCCAGGTCACTCCTCGCTTATGAGATGCAGAAGAATGAATTGCATGAATAGAAAAAGAAAAGGTTTAAAATCTCTAAGGATAAAAAAAAATTGCTGATGAGGAGAACTTCGACGAATGATGATGATAGAAAGCTTATCATAAAGAAAATCAAGAAGTTCTTAAAGAAAAAGAGGGACCTATAATTGAAGAAGACGAAGAAAGCACTCAAGGCCATGTAAGATGACACTACCAGTTCGAAGAGTGACGAATCTATGATGTGGTGATAAATGTGTGCTCTATGGACAATAATAATGACGTACTCTCTCAAATGTTTATGATGATAATAATGATTATAAGGATGATCTTTCATGTGGTGAGCTAGTTGAATATTTAGATGTCATGAACATGAAAAAGAAGAAAGCATCTTCTAAGGTTTAAAAACTCTTAGACGTATGCACCGTTAAAAATGAGAAATTGAAATGTGATATAACAAGAATAAGAACAACAACAATAATAATAATAATAAATTATTTATTGTATAAAAATAAGGCATTGAAGAAGGATATCAATAGCATCAAATAATCATTGTCTAAGTTCACTCTAGTAAGTGAAAAATTAAATGGCATAATTGAGCCTAAAAGAACTACAAAAATAAGCATGGAATAGATTTCCCTTCTAAAAGTGCACCATTCATCGCCTATACATTTTTTTAAGGGGAAATCATTTAAATAATGAACCTATTCCTAAAGCATCATGTGGAATATTTCATTTCCTAAATATGTACAAAAATTACATTATCATATATCATCTATCATCCTTTATGTCCTAAGCAAAACAAAGTTTTCTTTGCATTCACATACAATCGCATTCTGAACCCTAAGGGCATAACATTTAAGGCAAAAATAAGCATAATTTTTAGATAACATCATTCGAAAAGAACATGTAACAACCATCTTATTCATTGAGGCTAATTTTTCATCAAAATGACATGAAACAAGCTCATATTCATTATATGTTAGATTGTAGGCATGAAGGCATGAACATGTTCCCATTTAATGTAGGCTATATTTCTATCAAAGAAGCATGCCATTTTTCAATCTTTATATGAATACAAAAAGAGCTTCTAATCCTTTAAATATCCAAAAGAGAGCATCATATCACCTACATCATCCATCAAAACTTGGAAATGCATATATTTTACATTCTTATAAATCACACTCACAAATTCCATATACTTTCAAATAATCTTAGATGATATTCACTTTTATGGTGATTATGGATATATCTTTAGAAATTTCTCTTTAAAACAATGCTTGTTAAGTACCCAAAAAGATATAGGTTGAAAAAGAATGAGCATTAATCCCCTAGGATCTAAGTTTATGTAGGTACTTAAAAAATATTTATATTTTTTTAGGTTAATATCAAGTGGATAAAATGAATACCAACAATTGGTATCACATCCACTGATATTAAAAGAGGAACAATAATGTTATCTTCAATAATTTATTTTAAAATAAAAATCACTAATAGTCCTTGTATGAGCCAAGTAACGAGGTTGGTTTCAAAAGACTAATTGTTAAAGCAAGAAAGAAAAAAAAGTGCTACCATTAATGATATATAAAATAATGTGACCACTTTAGTATTGATAATATTTGAGAATATCTACCTGACATGTATATTTAAAGGGAGAGAATATTGTTTCATTTACCTATAGGAGAGAGATTAATATTTCAAATTGGAACATAATAATTATAAGAATTGTGGTCTGATTTTATAAATCCTTTGTATGCATGCTTTGACCATATGATAGAGTTTTTGAAAAGGGGTGAGGAAATTTATCTATTTTTCCTTTTGATGCTTATAGGTTTATATATCATATACCTTTTTATATTGACAAAAATGGGGAGAGAATTATGATATTGAAACATGATAATTTTATGGTAAATAAGTTAAAGGGGAGCATATATTACATATTGCTTTAGAATAGCGGGAATTCATTTAATGTCATTTATTTCTCCTAATATCATCGATTGTTATTTTTATAGAAAAGGGAGATTGTTAGACGAAGTTAGATTCTAGCATATAATATTAATGATTAAATATGTTATTGCTAATATTTTTATTCTTTATAATATTATTAAGTTAATATGTGAAAGATCAAGCTTATTGGAAGACCAAAATGTGGAAAGGACTCAATTGAATCAATTGAGCAATCAAAAGATAAAGAAAATGAACAAATTGGAGCATATATATAACTTTAAAAATTTTCAAGAGAATTCAATTAAAGAACTAAGAGAAAAGAAGAATCAAGCATGTCTAGATTTAAGGAAATCATTTTAATCCTTCTTATAACCTTATCTTGTTTATGTTAATGAATTAGGAAGCAATCATTGAATGATCCTTTACATATAGGTCACAATGCATAAATCCTTTTGTAATAAAGAGAAGATTTTTCTTGATATTTCAACAACCTTTGGAAAAAATTTAAAATAGTTTTGAATCAAGTTTTTGTCAATGGAGTGTATTTTTATCTTTGAAAGAACTTTTGAAAAACTTCTTTTCAAGTGCACTGATCAACCAATTGAGGTTACTAGTCGACTACTGTTGATCAGTGTACTAGAAAAGAAGTTTTTCAAAAGTTCTTTCAAAGATAAAAATACACTCCATTGACAAAAACTTGATTCAAAACCAATCGAGGTTACTGGTCGACTACTGTTGAGTTTTTAGGTACATTGGTGAAACAATATAAGTGAGTAGTTGGTCAATTTGGTTTGATAACATGTACAATACAGGTGAGTAGTTGGTCAATGTGGTTTGATAACATATACCATGTGTTTGTGACCACATTGGTTGGTCAATATGATAAAATGGTCAACCAATGCTACTTTTACTAGTTATATCATCTATTTTTTGCTTTAATCATCTATTTTATGTTATTTTGATTATAAATAGATGACATTTAAGTTGTATGAGTAATCTTAGGCATATTAAAGAGTTAATAAGATCCTTAAGAGGTTAGATAATGCATGTGTGTGACAAAACATATATTAGGCCTTTGTTTATTAGTGATATTAAGAGAGGGATGTTTTGAATTATATGGTTATGCAACTTGTTGCAGTTAGTGAAAATACTTGACATAAATATTGTAAGGGTTCATCTTGACCTAGAAAAAAATTTATAAAGGATTACTCTTCACATTTAGCAAAGAAGATATTGTATAGAGGGTTGCTCTTCACCTATTGAAGGAAGAAGAGAGTGAATTCCCATGTAAAACTTAGTGAGTAGATGTAGGCTAAGAGTTATTTAGCCAAACCATTATAAATCAAATTTGTCTCTTTTCCTACTCAATTTTAATTATTTTTGTGATTTTTTGTGATTATTATATATAAATTTATCATAATTATTTATTGAAATAGACAATTCATTTACTAATTTTCAAATAAGCTAAAAAGTGAAGATACATAATTCACCTTTCACTTATGTGCTATTCGATTATCAATAGGCTTGAACTAACCCAAACTATAACAATAACAATAATAACAATATCCCAGTAGAATCCTGTTAAGATGCGGGGTTTAAATAGGTCTAAAAGTACGCAGTCTTATCTCTAACTAGTAAAAAGCTTATTTTCGATAAAGCTATAGAAAAGGAGAAAAGAAAAAAAAGATAGAAAAAAAGAAAAAGCAAAAACTTTTGAAGTACTTTTTGAAGAGGATAAAAGCCAAAAATATACACAAATACGCATTAAAAATAACAATAAAATAGAATAAGAATAAAGAAATTCACAATCTAAAAAATGAAGATAAAGAGATAAAATAATAATAATCAAATAATAAAAAATAAAAGATAATTCTAATAAATAGTGTAATAAAAATAATTAATTAATTAAACAAAAATAAAAGTAAAAAATAAAAATAAAAACATATTAAATAATAAAATAAAGATTAAAAAAAGAAAGTTGCACAACCAATTTCATGAGTCTAACTTCTAAAAGTTTCATCTTTCAATTGTATAAATAGAACCATAGGTATTATAAACTAAAAAACATAAAAGATCTTTAACTTCTTTTCCTTTATTAAAAAGATCAAATGATATAGTTTCTATGGTAGGCAATTGTAAGAAAATTTCTCCAATTAGTGATTACCAGGCTCGCTTACCTCAAGACATATAGATGCAGAACGCCTACAGCGGTATGTAATAGTAGAAAGATAAAGATATTGCTTACATATAATGCATAGCCTACTCAAACTAGTTTGACCAAAATGCAAAAAACAATGTTGTTTCTTCCTAAAACTTGATTTGACTTTAAACTCGGGTCAAATAACATAAGTTAGATTATACCTTAGGCAAAAAAAAAATTAGTTGGGCTATTGCTAACCGTAGTTAAAATACATATATTTGACTTTAGTTCCATCACATTTAGTTTATTTTTAATTTATACCTAATTACATTTTTTTCATTATATTTGTCTTAAATTTGATACACTAAGTTTGATTGCATGTTATTATGTCCAATATATGTCAAAAATTCCATTGTATTAAACTTGGTTATAATTATTCATTTACAATATATTTTAACTTGTTTTAATTAAAATATAATTAGAGGTAATTATTTCTAATTGAGATTAATTATTTCTAATTTTCATTAATTTAATCTAATTGGGGATATTTTATATTAATTTTGTTTCAAATTTGAATTAAATATTTATTTATAAAAAAGAAAATAGTAAGTTTAAGGAGGGAACTTTTTTCTAAAAATTGAAACAAATTAAAGAAAGACATCCTCGAGGGGTAGAAGGCTATAGCCAAGCCTAAGTTACATGACTAGTTCCAAAAGAAGATGTCTAAACAATGAGAAGTAATAGCTACAAGACCGTATTAATAAGGACTATGAGCTTATCACTAGTAGAATTCCTATTTCTATAGTGATAGACTTTGGTTCCCTTATAGACAATTTATATAAAAAGATTCCTCAGGTTATAGTTCCATTAGGGTGAGCATTAGAGCCATTCCTTATCCTCAATAAGGCTCTTTAGCATAATGTCTCCTTTACAGCACTTAGCTTAGATTTATAGGTGTGCTCATTCATTATTCCCTCTTCCTTGGCTCCTAGTTTGTGCTTGCAATTGCTCTCATTTTGTTTCAACTTTAATGCATTATATCTTTCCTTTTTCATTGTGTTAGGATATATGTTATATATCTAATTAATTAGTTTTAGCATTTTTGATAATTGGACCTATAAGCTAATGTAGCTTTAAATCCAAATTAAAATGAGGTGGAATTTGTATTGGATTTATTTGGGCATTGATAGTTGGCCCAGGATTTGTGGTGTGATAAAACAAGATCCATTGTTTGACTTGGATTCCAATATAATCGTTTGCATATATGATAGAATTAAAAAAAAAGAAGAATTCCTCTTGTGAACGTGAGTGTGGTAAATCACGTGAGTGGTAAGTAGGTTTTGAGGTGTGCGTAACTTGGGTATGTATGCGTGGTTTTTGGGTGGACTGTACGACTCCATGGTTTGGTAAGATTGGCTAATGGTGTGGAGGTTTTTGTGTAACAACATATGGCTGTTCAGAATTGTGAGTGCAAGGTGTGTGTGCTGCGTGTGTTGATTGATTATGGGTGTCTCTGCCTTTAAACTGGGCTGCTGAATGACGTCTCCTTTGCTGCATGTTTTTCTCTTTGATGGCTATGTGGTTGAGGGGTTCACGGCTAGGTAATCTTCTTGTGAGTGTGTGTGTGTTATGTAAGGCTAAATCATTGGAGCTATACTTTCAGTCTTTGGTGATTTATGGTTTGAAGTGGAAAGGGCGTGAATCGTATAGTGTGGTTGATGGGTTTTCAGCTATGATCTTTTTGTTATGTCGTTGATGTGGTTGTTGTTGGGGTTTATGCTTTTTTATGGAGAAAGGCTGAACTCAACTGTGGAGTTGTGACTAAGCCTGGCACTTCCACTTTGTTGGTTTTTATGATAAAGCAAGAATACCATCTAGCCAATTGTGATCTTTGCCACCTCACATAAACAACCAGACCTTTCATAAGCAAAAGAGGAGAGAAACGCAACCATTCACTTGCAGTCTTCATTTTCCTAAGCTGATTTATTTTATGGTTTTCTTATCATTATGGCACTACTGTTTATTGTCTATGGTGTGTTGATTGTGCAGCTGTCTTTTGCGATTTGTGGTGTATGAAAACTCTAGAAGTTTTTGTGGACTTAGTAGCTACTATAATTGATTTGTTTTGTGATTTTTCTGGGTTGTCTTAGTGTGGTTTTTGGTTGAAAAACATCCAGGATAAGCGTGGTGTTGCAGCTGTATTTTTGGTGACATTTCGGTGATGAAACGTTAGTATTTTTGAGACGTTTTGTGGCTGCTGTGCGTAGGATTTTCAGTGACATTATTGAAGCCTCACAGCAGATCTTTCAATGGACAACTTCCCGTTCTTTCGTTGATGAAGCGGCATATTTAAGGGAGTTGTTTTTATCTCAAGTGTTTTTGTTTTTATTTCTTGTCTATTTAATCACTTGAGTTGATTATTTATTTCGATTCGTTATCATTAAAAGTTGTGAGAAAATCCTTTATTGAGGTTGACATGAGTTGGTCGTATTATTGGGTGTGAAATACTTTCACAACTTGTGAAGACGAGGGATAGTGTTAAGGGTTGAATGGGTCAGCTCAGTAAACCCTTATATAAAACTATTGTCATCGGTGAAAGTGATTAAGCTAGGTGAGGGTCCCGCAGACATAGACAAGGTGTGCCAAACTACGTTACCAAATTTCGATGTTGATTTATTTTGGTGCGTTTAATTTTTCTAGTATTTGATTGTGCTAGGATCAACTGCAGAAAAATCTGAAAGTTTGCAAAACTACTAACCCCCTACGGTTTTAACATATTGTTTTCATTACTAAGTTGATTAGATTCCCCTCTAACTCCAACGTTAAGGCTAAAGGATACCCTATCTATTTGCCATATGTGAGCTGATGTTAAGCTTTATGCCTTTTGATATTATAATCTCTCTAATCTTATTTAGAGTGCTTCCAATCCACATATGTATATCCTACTTTTCGTGCTTAAAAAGTATGGTACTCATCTCCTCCTATAGTACACAGAATGTGCATCTAAGAGCAATTATTATTATATAATTTCCACTACACAAGTGGTTTGATAGTTCAGCCTATTCATTGATTGCTCCCTAGAAATCCCTTTGGCAGTGCTGGTTGCATAACCATTGCATATGTGAACATAGCATGGTAGATAAATAGCACTTAAAGAATAAGTCTTTTACATTATTTGGTTCCATGTTGCATAAGTTGAATATTGGATTAATGTTAATATTATTCCCTTTCAAATGATCCTTCATTTTAAGTCTATTTTTAATGGTTAGAAAAATAAAAGGGAAGCCTTAGGTAATCGTTGCTCATACCATACTGGTTTACTTCAAAATAGTCTCTGAGTTATTGTTGTAAATATGTTGGTGCATGATTAATTTGTGAACATCTTAAAGGGGTATGGTAGTTATAGAATTGAGTCTTTTATGTCTGAGTTTGGACTACTACTAGGGAGATTTTCCTTAACTCGAGCAAGAACTCTGATAAGTGGTGATTTAGGTATATTTTTGGTCTCATATTTAATTGATTTTGGTACTTCAGTTGTTCATATTTTGTTTCTAGTTATAATACACTCACTTGGAGTAAAAAGGAATGAATTCGAACAAGTTTGGAGCAACTTGGAACTATTTTTATTAAGTTACAGAGTGTATGACAATGTACATCGCTGTATTGGAGAGTTTTGAGGTATATTAAGTGGTATTTGAGAAGGCCATGTCAATGGTACACGCTAACGTCTATATATGTGTTAGTTTTAAAAAGCATCATGTGTCTATTTAAAGTAATGACCATTAACATGCTCGTCTTAAATAATTATTCTTCAATTGGTTATGTTTGATTGTGAGGAAAAATCTGTAGGGCATACCACCTAACGGGTTCAAGACTACATACAAACTAGTTTGATTATAAGAGATTATTATGATATAATATTGAGATATGATACGAACTGATCCTAGTTGATGCTTGGCTCCTGATCAGGCCCTTATTTGATATGTATATTATTGATATAATTGTGACTTTAGACGTATTGAGTGAGGGTTGATCTGTTGATGATGCTTAGTTCCCCCCAACCTTTTTGGAATAAGAGCGCCTTACGACTATATGACTATATCTATATGGTTATCTCGTTGGTGATGCTTAGCTCCTTGCAGCCATTCGAGTTATAATATTGTGAGGATTTACCCTTGAAGACTAAAGTCCTACAGATATTCCTCCTCCACGATTTATTATGTAATGCATATGATTTGTCATGCATCATACATATGTGTTTATACTAGTATAAACTATATATTGTGTGTGAGCATGTCATTAGGGTCGTAGGGCGGTATAATTGACTCGGTGAAGTCTAACTCTCCTTAACTTTATTTTTTAGGTCAACTACTAGCAACTTTGTAACAATGACTTTAAGGAGCGTCAACTGCAGCACATCTACCTCTACATATGCTTTTCATTTGTTTTCAATTATATTTGTACTCAATCTGCAATAATATGAATTAGTATGTTAAAAAAAAATTGGTTACAATATTGTAACTTTACTGTATTTATACTTATGCATGCCTATGTTTTTTTTTGTTGAGATTTTGTGTTTATTTTTGTCACTAGTAATTAAGCTTACATTTGATTTGAGGGCTTCGGCTTTTGAATTTCACGTGCCAATCATGAGATTGTTCGGATCATGACATAGTATTAGATTTGTTGCAATCACTATTACTAGCTTGTTATCAATGTAGATTATTGTAGGCTCTTGCATCTCTCTAATTTGTTTTTATTAGTCGAGGATAAAATTGAAGTATTCATTGGCATAATAACCCCCTTATCAAAAACTTCCCACAATCCCTGACAAAAGCTGTATATTCTCCTTTTAATAGGTCAATAATCATAGTTTTCACCAAAGAAAATTGGAAGTGAAATTTGTTTGGCGAACCTTTCTATGAAGATGGTGTATGATTGTAGTATAGCAAGGAAACATGATAGTAAGAAGGGTTTTTAAAAACGCGAAAGATATGAGTCAATGCCTAATAAATGATTAGATATGACTCTAATGCCACCGTTTGTTTTTAGTAAAAGGAAACTAATAGCGTAAATATGTGTTGAAGTAATTTGAAGAAAGAAAAAGAAAATTTTGTGGATTTCAATCAAAGGATGAAAGAAAACACTTATTCCTATCATATAATTTGTGTCTTTTTTTTTCCTTATCTAGTTTCTTGATACTTTTTCTTATCATACAGTTGTTTCTATTTTTTGAAAATTAAAAAGAATATTTATTAAGCTATAGCAAAAGCTAGTCCCCGATCCTATACAAGGATCAGATATTTACAAACTAAAGTCTACACTACGTTGAATATACAAAAGATACAAAATTTACATTAAATTAACCATATTTCTCTAACATCTTGGCTAATAGAGCATTGCTTTCCATTGGCTAGGATAACCTCTCTAATCATGTTAACAGTTTGCTCAATAGGTTGATACTTATTCTGTTCCTCATTCTTGTAGAGTCTCCTATTCCTTTCTCTCCATATGTTACAAATTACCAACTGAAATGAAGTCTTGATGAGTATTCCATTCCTCTGGTCATTTTTAGTGCCTCTTATGATAGTGTTCAATGTCTCCTGCCATCCAAAGTTGAGGCTAGATAGATGAATCATATTCAAAATCCTGCTCCATATCGATTTGCTATACATAAATTCAAAGAACAAATGGTTTCTGCTTTCATTCAGTAGTTTACATAGTACACATAATGGATCATACCTCCAAAACCATCTATCTTTGGTTCTCAATTTGTTTTTGCTAATCATGTAAAAATCGTAGCTTTAGGACTAAAACTCTGTTTCCAAACCATTTCTTCCCACGGGACTGTCTCCAGGTGCTTAATCAGCAAATAATAACCAAATTCGTTGTTGTACCGCCCACTAGTATGTAATGTCCACACCAATTCATCCTCTCTACTTTCAACAGGTATACTCAGCAGTAGGTTGGCTAGAAGGTGAAAATTGCAAAACCTCCGAACCCATTATCTGTTCTGAATTAACCAAGCTACCTTAGCATCCTTAGGAATTCTATTCTTGATCAAAGCTAGTTCATCCCTTTGTATAAGAGGACTAAAGTCGGTCCAATTATCATACCACAGCCAAATCTTTTCACCATCTCCTAATCTGTGCTTTATATACAGATAGATCTCCTCCCTTAAGTTTAACATATAATTGAAAATCCATGAGCATTCCCGAGACTGATGTAGCTGCCAAAAATTCTGATTTTTAATGTCACGAGCATTGATCCATTTTACCCACAAAGCTTCCTTGTCATGAAATAGTCTCCAAATCCTCTTGAAAAGCATAACTTTCTGCATTTGATTGATCGAAATGATCCCTAAACCCCCATTCTTCTTTGGAATAGTTATGTCACTCCACTTCACTTTTACCTGTTTGCCATTGTTAATTTTCCCAGACCATAAGAAAGATATAAGTACTCTATCCATATCCTTGGTCACCCTTTTCGGAATAACCATATACGTTGCCTAATGATTGTGTAAGCTATTCAGAGTAGATGTAAAAAGAGTTACTCTAGCAGCTATAGATAGGAATCTGTTTTGCCAAGCCATTATTTTAGCTTTCAACCTCTCAATCAATGGGAGAAAGTCAGAGTATTTAGGTTTACCTACAGTAATAGGCACCCCCAAGTATCTAAAAGGAGTATCCTGAAGTTTAATTCCAACCATGTCACTAATCCATTCAGGATTTCTAACATCAGAAGAAACGTACATTGCACTTTTTTGTTCATTAATCTTCATCCCTGACCAACCAGAAAAAATTTGCACCATGTTGAACATCATTCGAACAGCCTGTTGATCAGCCTTGCAAAGTAATATTACATCGTTTGCAAACAGCAGGTGAGAAAGCTTTATCTCCCTACATTCGTAATGGTATTATTCAATTCATGATCCACATCCTAAACCTGATATGTAACCCAATAGCCTCTAGACAATCATGTATATACTCCCAGTTAATTGTATCATGATGCCTAAAAAAATCTGCAGTGTTATTTAGTATGTTTTCTCTATTCTAGCATAACTTTGTGCCCTATTTTGTTAATTTAGACTTCTAATTTGTTGCCTA
>JAOQMM010000001.1:9340793-9361657 GCA_027563515.1 Erythroxylum platyclados
AGGGTGGTCTTTCTCTCTATTTAGTATGATGTCTGTGATAAGGGTGGTCTTTCTCTCTATTTAGATGAGAGCAAGCGGATACTATAGTCATTTTGTATCCATCACTTATACAGTCAGAACTGATAGATCAAGGTTTAAGTACCATACCAGTACAGAAACAGGAACCCATACCTGTACATACTGAGGTTCCTGAGGTACACTAACAAATTCAGTTAAGAACATCCGCTTGAGTGAGGTGATCTACTATTTCATCTTATTGCATAGTCTATTTGGGGTAAACAAGATTGTGATATTGTACATGTTATAGATCCAATCACTTTTTTAGAATTTGTTTCTGAACCACATGCAGATTTGTGGTGGGATGTTATGAAGGATGAGTTGCAATCCATGAAGCATAATAAGATATGGAAGCTTGTTGGTTTGCCCCAGAATTGCAAACTCATCAATTGTAAATGTATTTTCAAGACCAAAAAGGACTTTCAGGGTAAAGTTGAGCGGTTTAAGACTCGATTGGTTGTCAGAGGATTCACTTAGAGAGAAGGGATTAACTTTAATGTTACTTTCCCTCCTGTACCGTCTAAGGATGCATTTCATGTGATTATGACAATAGTAGCTTATTATAATATGTAGCTACATTAGATGGATGTCAAAGTCGCTTTCCTAAACGGAGACTTTTGTGAAGAGGCCTATATGGAGCAACCTAAAGGATTTGAAGATCGAGATATAATTGACATGGTTTGTAAGCTGAGTAAATTGATATATGGTTTAAAACAAGCCTCTTAACAATGGCACCCTAAATTTGATAAGGTGATTACCTCTTTTGACTTGGTAGAGAATAAAGTTGAAAGATGTTTATATTACAAGGTTAGGGGGAGCAAAGTTATCCTTTTACTCTTGTATGTGGATGATATCTTGCTCACATCAAATGACTTGACCTTACTACATGAGGTTAAGCAGCTTTTGGCCAAGCATTTTGACATGAAGGATCTTGGTGAGGCATCTTTTGTCTTAGGTATTCAGATTTATTGGGACAAATCTCAACGCTCATTAGGCCTCTTACTGAGAGCTTATATTGAGTGAGTGCTACAAAGGTTTAATATGACTGATTGTAAACCTGTTGTAGTACCTATCTCTCATAGTGAGAGATTATCTTTAGCATAATGTCCAAAGAATGAACTAGAGTGAGAGGCTATGAGAAATGTCCCATATTCTAGTATTGTTGGTAGCCTAATGCATGCCCAAGTGTGCACTAGACCGGACATTACATTTGTTGTTGGATTATTGAGTAGGTATCTGGATAATCCAAGAATGGATCACTAGTATGCAGTCAAACGGGTATTAAGATATCTAAAAGGCACTAAAAATTATATATTGACATTTAGAAAAGTCAACAATCTGGATCTCACAGGCTATACATATTCTGACTTTGCTAGTGTTCGGATGATAGAAAGTTCACATCAGAATATCTTTAAACTAGCAAATGGTGCAGTATTATGGAAAAGTATTAAGCAGACATTGGTGACTTCCTCGACTATACATGTAGAGTTTGTAGCATGCTATGGGACTACTTCACAAGTGGTTTGGCTCAGGAACTTAGTTTTTGAGTTATCTATTATCGATTCAGTGGTTAAACCCATTCAATTGTATTATAATAATCTTTCTACTGTATTGTTCAGTAACAACAATAAGAATATCGTAAGGTTTAAGCATTTTGAGGTCAAGTATTTGACCATAAAGGAACTTATATAGATGGTGACATTAAAGTAGAGCATTTGCGGATTAAGGATATGCTTGGTGATCTTTTGACTAAAGGACTTCGCCCACTTATTTTTTAGTGACATGTATACAATATGAGTATATTAAATTCCTTAGACATTGTTAGTTAGGGATCACTGTATTTGTTTTAGATATATGTATACAGATTTCATGTATTATGACATTCTCTTTTGTACATATTGATGATCATCATATTGTTCTCAGTCGTACAGGTTGTATATTGTCATAATATAAGTGAAAGTTTTAAGATCTGTGTCAATTTTAAGCTGTTGTAACAAGTCCTTAGGCATATATATACAGATTGAACTTGAGCCTATATCTTTATGACATATACAATTTCGTATGTGAATTCATAGATTTACATGACATAGGGGAGATATAAGTATTTAATCTTATAAAGGTTTTCTCTAACATAGTTTAACATTTAGTGAGAGAAAACAAATTTCCCTTATACAGTTTAGCATCAAGTGTAGAGAAATTGAGATTTACAAATGAAAAGATGATATATTTCAGATCATACAAGTATCATCCTAGTTTACCACACTCCATTTTTTCATTCATGTTAGTGAGGTATTAGATATGCATGATTGTATTGAATCTATGTCACACATGACACATGTATTTGATATTTTTTGGTATTGAATGCCTTGCGAGACAAAATGATGAACTTTCATTATCTTTGGATCAAATGTATTTTTAAAAATTGGCCAACTATATACTGATTTTGCTTAACCATGGTTTTACTAGTTTTCTTACCATTGCGACTAGTGTAATTAATTGTTGTCCAAGGAGGAGATTGTTAGTAATTTTCTAATAATATTAGATAATAATTAATTACAATTTTTTTGTTTTAATAAATTTATAGTTAAGCGAATCGAATTTGATCTAGCTAAAGATAATAAAGTAGTCTGATAAAGAATCTGATCTAATCGCTCAAGTCCAGTAAAGAAAATGGGCCTTAATCAGTATGGGCTGAACCTGTATTGGGCCTGTGATAGGGAAACTTGATATGGAAGTTATATATATAAGGTTAAGGTCTGTTGCAGCTGTTTAAGAAAATTGTGAATGGTCGAATTCTCTGACCTGTCAAGAGGTTCATGTATTAAGAAAGTTACAGAAAGACGTTAACGATATCCTGGTAATCAATTTTCATAAAGGACATTAAGAAAATGAGATTATTTCGGCTTCGAAAAACTCGTTCAAAGTCATGGAAAGCAAAATGGATATTTTTGTATTTTTTTCGTCTATTCATAGTCATTTTTGATCCTGGGTACATAACAAAGGCTCATGTTAGGCCTCACACTTGCTCTAACTTTTTTTTATATGATGGATACTCCATTATAGCAAGTAGAATATTACTTCAGAAAATGGGTATGAATTGGATCGGTACAAAGTTTCTCACTGGTGAACTTTGGTACTGTCTGTGACAATACATGCCGAACATTATGTGGTTTTTATGGGGAAATTTATAACGAAGATAAGCCTTTGACTAAGGTGTTATTGTTGAAACATTAATATATAGTTTAGGTCGGCATTAGGATTCAAGGAAATAGATTTTGTTGGCCACAATACTACTAGAAGACATTCATATGATTTGATGTCAGGCATAAGTTGCTGCCCGTGGACGCTTGTGTTTTTCTTTGTACCTCTTGTTACCTTGGGAGGAGATAACGTTATTATTATATACTATTTGTTGGCTTGGCTGTTATGGGGTCAACGACGCACGCTGAAGAACAAGACACTACCGAGTACCATTTCTTGGTTCTATTGTATATCCCGTAAATTTCTAAACCTATTATTTGGTATCAGTCAACTTACATACATTTAATTGATTATTTTGATATTTTTTTGTAAATATATCCTAATAGTTTGCAACGAATTGCTTTTGAAAATAATCGGGAAATGATTCTCATGGCACAGTAGTAATAACGTTTTTGGGACATGTAAAAAATGGATCTACACAGCGAATATAAAATCAACTAGCTTGCTTTAATGTAACTAATCGACAACAATTGATTGAATTTCAAGATTAGTAAATGAATTGAATGAACACAATTTGATTTTTTAGTATACCCCTAAAAAACGGCAATTGAAATCCTCTTAGAAGTTCTTTGGTTTTCTTTCATTATATACGTAATCCTGCAAAACATTTATCTGTTGGATTAGAATTGCAAATCATTGGTTCAATCTCAATTCGATGCTTTTGTTTCAGTTCGCAGCAAATCATTCAGTCAAATTTTGTTTAGTAGCAAACATCAAGGTTTCATTTTCATTCAAAATATGCTTAATGGTAAACATGAATGTTTCAGTTTTGAATCTAGTCTTTTGGGGTGATGTTGGTATTTTGTAGGTCTTTGCAAGCTCCGTCACAGTTGATGATTACTTGAAATAAGCCCCGAGGAATGGATTCTACAACAATTCATAGCTGCTTCACTTATCCCCTAAAACCCAAGAAGTGATGGAAATGCGTGAGTGCTTGAAACACCATATACAGTTGGAGGAAAAGAAAAGAAAAATGAAAAAGATGAATTCATCTTAACAGTTCAAAGCTGCTTGTTCAAAAAAAAAAAAGAAGAAGAAGAAAAAGGGGTCCAGCAAGGATTTCCATAAAACCTTTTTACACGAAGGAGGAGAGAAAAGAAGACTAACAGTTTACTTAAGCTAAGAAAACTGGCCGTATATTATATACATTGCTTGTATACAAAAACAAAACAATAACCAACTACGGCTTTCTTGAAGATGTCCTACTCCCTACAAACTAGGATAGGTTATGCGCAGCTCAAAATTGCTTCAACCTTTCATTATACTTGAATGGATATACTATTACACCGTCCAAACAAAGGCCTCCTTTGGTGTGAGTGCAATCAATCTGTGTCAAAGAAAATTTCAGCTTTGTTGGTGAATTGGGATTGTGAACAATAAAATCCCCTACATGGTAGAGATTCCAAATTCCAGGCTCATCCAAGAAACATTTGGACGATGTATGCTGGCCATCAGAAGTCCATAACTGAAAGTGAACAGGTTTTATGTCCCAGCCATGGACATGTTCAGTGTTGCAAATCCGTCGACCGAACCTCTTTGCAGCCCGTCCCAACTGCAGCCTGAAGAATAGGCTATAGCTTCCTGCTGGAAATGGGAACTCGAGCTCTCCATCAACCTCAAACCACCATATTTGCTGAAGATATGCAACAGAATTGAATCTGCATAGGAAGAACGGGGACAATATGAGAGACTTGTATTATGACAATATTGTGAAGTATGAAACTTGTTAATCATACATATCTACATATAACTCCAAAATAATATGTGATCAATCTTCCTCCATATTAGCCAAGGCCCCATAATTCCCATTCCTTTTAAATTTTAATCACATTTATAGTTTCTTTAGTACTCACTACGAAAAGTAATCCAGACTTAATGTTCCGGGAACATTACATTCCTGACTTTCAATCAGAAACATTCACAATCTCAATTTCCACGCTGAGTCATACTGCATCTAAGTGCATAACAAAAGTTAAAGATGTAAGACCACATCCCCATCTGTAATTTCTTGTATCTGTACACTAAAATACATGATTCCCATATATACAAGAAAAGAAAGCTAACAAAGAACTTCAACTTTGAAGAATTTTCAGCAAAATGTCTTGATGAACTTGGACTTGATCAGGCAATCTAACAAATACATAACAAAATCCCAACATTCCTCCTGAAACATACAAATAAATGAATGGGGGTAAGGGATTCCATGAATCTCACCTAGATTCCTCTGTTGGTATATGATTCCAATATCTTCGATCATCAATCCCAGTTATTGATAATCCCTTAAAAGAGATGGATAAGCAGACACCACCTGTACGCTTGTCTAGCCACACTTTCTGCGCAAAACCAAAACCTCAAACTCATCAGGGAAAAGACCAATAAACAAAATACACATATTGGAGCATCCAAATCCAAAGCGGAGTGATAAAAGGACCAGTATTTTACTGTATTCCGTATATGTTGCTTGATACGTGATTGAAACCCATATTTATAGACAAAATTGAAACTTTATATCTTTCAATTTCTATGAAGCCAACAATTGTAAAGGTTCAATTTTTATTCTTTCTAATATTATCTTGTTCGCGTACTAACGCAAGCTCAAGACAGGAAAATTTCATATAGAAGCTCAATTACCATCTATCCTTACAGTAAACAATACGGTCAAATCCATGACTGATCACCGCAAAAGTTTAAGCTACAAGAAAACCCAAATCTTGGTACGATAATAACGCACAGTGCATGAACAAAGAAAAGAGCAAATACCCAGAATTCAATTTCAACACTAATCCTTTATTTTCTAATAACCCAAACAAACAGAAATCACAGAGACCAAAGCAAATTTTATACCTTGGTCCCGTCATCCAAAGAATTAGCTTTACATAGCTTGGTATATATCTCCCTTTTACTCAATTTCTTGAGTGACCAATCCCCAGAAAGCTTTGCCATGATATTTTCATAATTTTCGGGCAACTTAGACTCCCAAATAAAATCGGCCCACGAAGCCCCACGAAAAGCTCTGTTCAACCTCGACAGTTTGCAGATCTCAATTGGGTCTAGATAACCGATAATTGAAGCAACACAACTCTCAGGCAAGTCATCAAGACTCGTTTTCGGGGTCGGTGACTCTAAAGCAAAAGGGCCATACAGTGAACAAGTATTGGGGTCTGTGAAAACTGAGGAAAAATTTGCACCCATGAAGAGAATACAACAGAGAAAAACAAGGGAGAAACAGAGAAATTTAGAAAGTTAAAACTATATTGAATAGAAAGCCAAGCTCAGAGCAAAGCGGAACGAAATAGCAGTAGAGAGAGGGTGTCAAGGAGAAGGGTTACGGGGTATTTGTGGAGAGACGCGTGTACCCATTACAGCGATTTGCAGGTTTTGTTATAGTTTTGCCTGTTTGTTCGATGAGAAAATATAGAAGAGGAGAGAGAAACAGCATTTGTAGAAAGAAACAGAAAGTGGTCCTGATTTTGACGAACAGGGGGGAGTTCTGACCAGTTATTTGATATTTTATTGGTTAAATTATATCCCAAAAAACAAATTATGACTAAACTATGTAGTATACGGATTACAGATACTCTTCTCTAAACAAGATTAAGGAACACTTAATGACTTGTTTATCCTTGAAAGTGGATTAGGGTGTTCTAAGTAAAACTCTTGAATGTGGACTCTAAATTTAGTAAACAAATCTCCTGTTCTAATTACTATTTACCTATCATATTTTATAAGCATCTATCTATTCAATAAATGAGACAGAAATTTGAGACTCTCTCGTTCTAAAATGTTACTTTTGTTGTACGCTATTTTTTATCTATTTTTTAGAGCAAGATTTTGTTTGTGACTTTTATTTTAGATTTTTATTATGTCTTTATCTAGTATTAGATAATTGTATATGTAAGGTTTTGTTGTTTTTGTTGATAAACAAGTATGTTCGAATAAATGTAATATCTTTATCTTTATAAGAAGTAAGCTTTATTTATTCTAAAAATATTTTATTATTTTAAATTATTTTAAAATATGTTGTGATAATAGTTTATTTAACTATTTTAATATAAATGAATAAGAAAACCCTAATTCTCCTAGAATATGCGAGTTTTTAATCAGCAGTTGCTGCCAATTAATCAGCAGGTGAGATAGGGAGCATATCTTACAATCATATTTGTGTGAGCAAGAAATGGATGCAACTTGAAGAATATTGGGTGGTGGATACTATACCAAAAAAAGCAAACACTGATAACTAAAATAGTGAATCAAATTATTCAAAAAAATTCTGCAATTTTTCATTGTTTTTATGCTCATTGTTTTCCCTGGTATCATCTAACATTAAGGAGACAGATTAAAGTCGTTTGGGTAGCAAGTGGGGTTGGCAATGGCAACCTTTCTCTACAATATGAAATAGGATATTAACACTTGTTCACGTAAAAAACAAGGTTTAATAATATTAAAAGAGTACTTCCACATTTTATTTAATTAAGACAAGTGGCTAGGGACTTTTCTGAGAGTCCCAAGTAAAATAAACAGATAATGAACCAACTAAAACCTGCCAAATAAGCAAAAAGTACAGCCAGCTCGACGTGTATCTGACTCAGCACGATAGGTCGACCATATCTCGTGGCTACAGGATCACTTGACACCTATTCATTGATCCATCTAGGGATCAGGGCTGGGCCCAAGTCGAGTTAGGTCGGCCCTGCCTGATTTATTTTTTTAAAAAATTCAAAAATGATGTCGTTTAGCCCGGGTTGACAGGCCTCAGGTCGGGTCTGGGCCCAATTGCCAAGCGTACCTGCATCGTATATGCACTATAAGCAACAAAAGCTTTTTGCATGACATATACACACAATTTGTCTCGTATGGTATGCATTTTTAAAAAATTAAAAAATAATTCATTGAAGATTTTGAGGAATGTTTAACATAATTTTCCACCCACATTTGGATCCATTAAAAAACATGACATCTGCTTCTAATATTCAGAGTTTAACTTTTTCTTTAAACAATTACCCTCAACTGCTAGCATGTGAATTGCTTATGTGTTGCCTCCTATGTGTCCTCTTCACCATCATCAGTTGCTCAACAGATAGTTCCCCTTTATTGTGTGCATTAATCCCTAACTTTCAAAAATAGTCATCCCCAATAGCCAAGCGATTATGAAGACTAGCTGATAGGGTGCATCTTCTTCACTTGGATGGAACTCAATCTGCCCTCTTGCATGTAAGGTACTGTACTTCCCTTTTCCTTTTAGATTATATCTTGTTACTTGCAATGTTCTGAGATTCATACCGTACTGATCAGTACCGGCAGGAAGGTATCATACCGGCCGAAAAATGGTACAAAACTCATAGGTTTGATACCGACTGTCGGTACCGAAAATTTTGCCTAATACTAGTGGTAAACTTTAAAAAATTTGGGGACCTGTTTGCAAAAATAAAATTTAAACAATCACAACCTTCCCCCTGCTGTCGATGTCTTCTGTCTCTCTCTCCTCTCCTACCCAGCCCAGCCCTCATCTCCTCCCTACTCACAGAGAAATCTAAAGACCATAAACTACTTTAACTACGATCTTCAAACAAATCATAATACATATATACTTGCATCAAAGGAGCACAACGATTGACGAAAGAGTGAAATGTATATAGGTCTAAGATGTCGCCTGAAGCAGTGAAAGGGTTATTGATGATTCCTGTCTCACGGATGATTGATGCCGGGTTAGATGCAGCACCACCTCTTTTAAGTCTCACCTCTTTGAGGTGTGTGCGATTCCAAGATTCAATCTTCCCACTTTTCTCTGTACTAATGAGAGTATCAATTTCATATGCTTTTAGAACTTTTAATGGGTGTTGGATATCATATTCAATGGGTTCTGCTCTTAGAACTTTCAATGGGTGATGAAAAGGAAGATAAATTAACAAAATTCATAATCTTCAAGTATAATTATAAAAACCTCCACTCCAGCATTAGGCCTAGTATACTAAGATGTAACCCACTTATCACTTGTAAACAATTGCCTTTGCTCCTTCTTCACTAGAAAACAAAACATTGAAGTGATAAAAAAATAGTCGCAAATCTTGTAATAGTAGGATGACATAAATTCCTACCATTGGTGAAATCCTTTCTCATCAAATTTAAGACTCATATATAATTATAGATGCACTTAGTTACTTTTTTTTGCTTTTTTCACTATTTCATCAATGATAGGAAAGTATATAACACCTCCTATATTTCCCAACATCAAGTTAATGCAATGTGTAGCACAAGAAGTCCAATGGTCATCTTAGCTATCAAAACCTTTGATATGTTACTATCATAAACTATAACAATCATTCCATTCTTCTTCTCACTAAGTTAGGGGGTGCTTAATCTGAATACCATCTTCTTTATGTTGCATGATTCCATTGTCCTTTCAAATAAGAGGTTGCACCTTTAAAACATCCAACTAAATTCATCTTGCCTCTAAATAGTTATCTAGCTCCATCTTATTATAAGGAAGTCCTAACCTTTTTTTCCTCGATGATTATGAAAATTTGGGACTTACATCAGTCATATAAATAACATATGAAGATGAAACTGAAGCTAATATGGAACTACTATGATCTTAATCTTTGTTCAATCTTAGTTGATAATTATTAAGTAAATCATACCATAATTCTTTACTAATATCAACATATTCTATTTTTTATTAAAAAAAAGTTCTTGAGCATGATCACCATACAAATTTTAATTAGAAAAATATAGCCCCTCCATCATATATCTCAGATCCAACACAGAGATGGTTGTCACAATTTATCCTATTATATTCCAATAAGAATTAAGTTTCTCTATCATCTACTCTACCATAACCCAGATCACCTTATTGGAGTCAACTATCCAGCTAGATAAATCTGATTTGATGTTACACATACGACTAAAGCAGATATGCAAAGTTGGAAATTTTGTTCATAAAAAGGACTCAATAGTATTATAAAATATCCCAACTTCACACAAAGTGCTTTACCCAACTCTTATTATTTGGCAAGTAAGTATACCGAGAATCTCTTTGTCTCATCCTGTTGAACACCTCAATACACTTGGTTGCCGACTCCCAACATTTTAAATGTTAAATTTCATTTGGTCAGATAATCCTAAATCAACTTCTTCATGCACATAATGCATAATTGTCATGCAGTTTATTCAAAAGATTTACTCTTTTAGGTGTCACACTATAATACACTACACTACTTTGAATTGCCTTTACCGCTTCCTTTATTACATCTAACTCATCCTTCACAATCAAATTTATGATATGCACAAAATAATGCATACGGAATAACGTTCCACCAATTAAAAGCTCCTAACCCATAACTTGTTCTTCAATTTTTCTATTATTACATCATTTATGTTCATTGTTTCTATTATTACATCATTTATGCTACAGTTGTCCAGAGTTATGGTTAAGAGTTTGGTGTCAATGTTCCAATCCGTTAAGAACTCCATCATCACGGTTGTCAATCTTTCATTTATATGCAACGTTGACACGTAAATAACTTTACCATTTAAAAACATGAACAAATATCAATTATAACATAATCAATAAATAAATGATAATAATATCAAAGAATATAATTTACATTAGTAGTCAACTGTATAAATTCCAGTCGTTGTCAATGTAATGTGTCATAACCACCATAAAACCTTTCTTTTAGTTATCAACTATTCACATATCTAATGTGATGGCTACCTTATAATATTTCTTTATTTTGATTATCATAAATCTTAAAAAATTCTTTCTTTACGGTATTCAAAGTTAGGATCTTAAAGCTTGATTGGAGTGAGGTAAGCAACGTCCTGAAGTTCTTGCTATCGAAACCTTTGATCTGTTGCTATTATAAACTATATCAATCATTTCAATATTCCTTCTCCCTAAGTTAGGGAGAAAGAGTGCTTAATCTCCTAATATCATCTTCTTTTTGTTGCACGACTCCGTTATCTTTTCAAATGAGAGGTTCTACCTTTAAAACCACCAGCTAATATCTTATAACAATACTTATATTCAGCCTTTTCAACTCCATCTTTTAATCTAGTCTTAGTAAATTGATTCTACACATCACTTCTCAATGGACTTATTCCTTTAACCTAAATCATTTATTCAATTGGTATATTGGTAGACTATCTACTACCAAATCAAAGCTCTCCATTGAAGGAATACGCTTATTCATCCAAAACAATCAACATATATGAAAATGATGCATATATTTTAATTCATAATTCCATTTTGCAATTGTTTGTAGATTCTAAACATTAACTTGTATTTTTTAAGCTAAGAAATGCAATGAAAATTACATACAACATTTGAAGCTCCAAATATTTTATCATACCTAGAACATACTAGTTTGTTCATAAATAATAAATTTTATGTTACTGCTATCACAAATCAATGTTGAACAATGAAAAAAAAATGAATACTCAAAAAGAGGGGCAATTAGAAACCACTCAAAGAAATAAGTAAAACTTTTACATTGGTGAGATAAATCAACAACATCTTATAATCAAGGTTTATATACAATTTTGTGAAGCATTCTTCCACCTACATCTACTTCCTTGTAATCAGACTTTTATGTCTACTAAACACCTCTATCTTGTGTTTTCATAAACGAAAAACCAAAGAACCATCCTAGGACAAGTTTCATTCTCAACAAACATAGAAGATCAATTATTTTAGCAAGGAAACAAGCATTCCTAATCCCAAGTCAAACTTCTCTCAAGATTCAACTATCTTGTTTTTTTATACGCATTTGCTTGCATCTAATAGATGAAGTTTTTGATTTGCATAGAAAAAACAATAAGCTAATCATGCATTACTATATTGAGTAAATTGATATGTTGTACTTTAATTAGTGGATTTGAAAGCCATCTTTTATATATTATTAGTATTTTACACCAAAAGAGTTAACTGGACCACATGTATAATCTTCAACCTCCACTCTTCAATATCTTCCCTCTTTTCTAGTTAAGAAAAGCAGCAAAACAATATGTAAATATGAGCCTCATATACAAGTGCTAAGAATTCTTGAAACAAGGTTCCTAAAAGGCTAACTATAGAGTGGAAGTAATGAAGCCTTTGAGTTTGTTGGTGGAAGTGGAGATAACAAGGATTAGATCAAATGTAAAAAGGATATTAAAAAAATATAGGTATTTTTCTTCTATCTTATATTTAGGCATTTGATACTATGTTAAAAGGATTATCGATGTTCTAGTTTTCTTCTTATTATAAGATATACTTAGTTTCTTGAAGAATACAAAAGAGATTAAGTTATAGTACAAAGGCACAAGGATTACAGTATCGACGCGTAGTTTATTACTTCCACAATTAAACAATCGATAATAATATATTTATTAGCAATTTATTAAATCATAAGTTTCTTCTTAAATAAGCTAATTGGACTAGAAAGCATACCAAGTATAACATTTGGATGCTCTAACAAAAGTAGATGGATTATTTGAGAATCTAGATTTTTGTTCTAAATGATTGTGTACTCCCATATATAATGCAAATAAAAAGATGACAAAGGAAAGTAAAATACATAAAGTTACCTAAGCCAAAGTGAGAGAGATTGGGAGTGATTAACCTTTTGGAATGGAGGATTTGAAGATAATAAGGACGTGAAAAGGCAGAAGAGAGGAGTTTGGTCATCTGGAATGGAGCATATGAAAAGAGTAGTCTAGTTGTCTAGAATGGAGGAAACTTTGTGATAGGTAACATTATTTGTATAGAGGAGTGGATGCAAGGGCAAGAAGACAATAACATGGACAACAATGATTCAGCTCCTTTACGAAATGATGTCGTTTTTCAGATAACAAAATAATATCATTTATGTAACGACCAAATAAAATGACTAGGCTTTAGGCTGGGCTAAACCAAGACACCTGAGCCTAAATTTTTTTTAAAGCCCAAAATTTAAAGAAAGCTCAGGCCTAGCCTAAAATTCAATTAAATCAGGCCTCAACAATTTCAGACCAAGTCGAGTTTGTGCAAAAATGTTAGTTCATTTATCTCTATATGTAATAACTCATATTAATGCATTAATAAGTTCATTTTATTTCTTTTACTTGAGTAATGTTCTCATATGTGATTTTAAGTACATGTCATATCTCATAGGTAATTTCATGTGTAAATACCCTATTGAATTTATTTTAGTTAAGGGTTTAAAATATAATATGCACCACTTTGCTATTTAATGCAATGAGTCTCTTATCTTTATTTCTCCACTCACTTTGATTCTTTGGTAACTTAGTCCCTAGTTTATCTATAAAATCAATTTTTATGGGCACATAAGGGCTTTAGCCACGTTTAAAGAAAGAGAATCTACCAATACATTGACCATTTTGGATGAAAAGTTAATTAAATTTCTATAAGGATCTCTGCTTATATTTTGCTAGAAATCTAAATGCAGAACATGAGATCTGCTTTGATACTAATTATTGATCCTTGGATAGCATAAGGGAGTAAGTTGTATGTATTTACTTTTTTAATAATTTTTGTAAATTGATGAATTATTATAGAAAATTCATATATAATAATCACAAAGTAATCAGAATAATAGTTAAAGAGAGTAGGGAAAAAGAGAAAGATTAATTTATAATTGCTTAACCAAAAAAATCTTATTCTATGTCCATTCCTTAAGTTCCAATTAAGGATTTCTTCTTCCTTCAATAGGTGAAGAGAAATCCTTTATATAATATGTTCCTTGCTACATGTAAAGAGAAACTCTTACAATTATCTTGCTTTGCCACGGTGAAGTGTAAGCCTTTACAAATTTTGCTCAAGGTTAAAAGGAACCCCATAAAGTAAATTCCAAGCAATTTCTTGATTGAAATAATTATACAATTCAAAAATTCCTTCTTTTACTCATATTAATAAACAAAGGCGCAATATATGTCATGTAATACATACATACACTCTCATTTTTCAAAGCTCTAAGTAACTTTATGATATGTGCAACCAACTAGTCACATCTCATATGTGATCTATTTCTACTCATAATAACATAAAAATAGTTGTTAGAAAAAAATTAATTATTATAATGACTAATAACAATTTTATTGGTTGACAATTATAGTATATTGATTGACCAATATAGACAATAAATCAACCAACATAATAATAAAAATCTTAGTACAAAAATCTCTTCCTTTTCAACCATATTGTTTTACCATATAAATACAATTAATCAACCAATATACTACCTTAATCGACCTATATATTGAAAAGTACACATTTTTACATGGTTGATTAGTGTACTTGAAATAAAAAATTTCAATACTTCTTTAAATTCTTTCAAGAATCAAAATGCACATTTTTGGATAAAAAAACTTAATTTAAAATTATTTTATAAACTTCCTAATTTTTTTATGAATGAAATAGATTTTCTTTAAAGTCTTTCCAAACTTCCTCTTAATTTAATAGAAAGTATATGCAATATTTCGTAAAATTATCATATAATAATTCAGTACTAACTTATGCCTAGAACGCTTTTAAATTTTCATAATTAGCTAAGAAGACTCTCTTTAGACAACTAATGAATAACTCTCGCTCCGATCATGAATTCAACCGGACCCGATCACCTCAAACGAGACCGTACAATCCATACCAAGACCTTAACTTGCCAGTCCACATGCTCTACCAGCTCCTGACCTCGCTAGAGTACCTCTTCACCGAAGAATCTTTTCGACAACAACAATCCTAGGGCGAAAACTTGACCTTCTATATCGGTTCAGCATGTCTTGCCACCTTCATTACTAGAGTCTCTGTTGGACTCCTCTTCGCCATTCGCTCTTTTGAGCCAAGCCATACGTTAAAGTTAAAGGTAAATCAGATCTTAAATTCGTCGAGTCACTTGGGACGAGTCTGGGGTAACGGGATAGGAATTGTGGGTTTGATCTATGAGATGATGGAGAGCGGCGTCATGGTCGTGACTGATAAGGATGATGTGTGGACTCGCGTGATGGCAAGGCTTGGGACTAGGCCGGCTTGTAGGGTAGTGCGTGGGGTGAGGTCGGCGGCAGCAGTCAGAGCTCTCGGAGGATTGGCCATTGGAGCAATGGTTGTGGGTAAATAGGCGTTGAAGAGGTATGTGATGATCTGAAAAACAAAAAGTGAAGAGATATGATAGACAGAGAATAGATATTGAGTTAAGGTTTACGATTTATTGTGTTCCTAAATTAAATTGATTTCAGTTTTTGACTACTATTGAATTTGTTTAGAAATATAAAGCTGAAAGCAATAAAAAGTTAAAAAATTTGATCAACTTTCTGTTATTTGTTAACTTGTTGGCACTACAAGAGTTAAGACATTTAGTAACAACTTTTTTGTGACTAACTATCTTTCGTCACAGATATGAGGTTTTTTTTGTGACAAAATAATTGATTGACACTATTGTTTGGATTAACTGTGATGATTTATTTTTTTGTCACTAATACAATGATAATTGTGATAATTTAGTATCTTTTCACAATTAAATTATCACTATTAATATATTAATAGTATCAAAATTTCTTTTATCACTAAATTATGTCACTAAAAGCTTATGCAATTTGACGCCAAAGTATTTTTGGCGGGAATAAATTGTAATTGTGACAAAACATATATTGGTCACTAATATTTTTTATTTGTTGTGGAAAAACATAGTTTGGTCGCTAATATTTTTCTCTTGCTGTGACGAAACAGTTTACCATCACACGATAATATTTCCTATATTCCTTTTTGTGACGAAAACTTTTGTCAATAAAAATTCAATTAGTTAGTGCCTACTTAATATTATCACAAAACATAATTATAACTATGGTCACTACTATTCGTAATTTTTGTGACAAGAAATTTTGTTGTCACTTGGTCATCAACTTTTTGTTACAAAGGTTATTGTCAATATAAACATAACAAATTAATGATAACTATTTTTGGTTAGAATAACATATTAAAATTAATCACTATAATAATCGAATTTGTCATTATTGTACGAACTTTAGGGACTAGAAATTACTTGTCACAGTTTTTTCTTTAATATTATTATTTGTTTTCATTAAAAATACTTTTTTGTGATTAACTACTATTTCGTCACATATATGAGATTTTTTGTGACAAACCAATTGATTAACACTATTGTTTGGATTAACTGTGATAATTTATTTTTTTATCACTAATATAATGGTAATTGTGACAATTTAGTATCTTTCACAATTAAATTGTCACTATTAATATATTAATAATGTCAATATTTCTTTTATCACTAAATTCTATCACTAAAACCATATGCAATTTAGCGCCAAAGTAATTTTGGCGGGAATGAATTGTAATTGTGACAAAACATATGTTAGTCACTAATATTTTCTATTTATTGTGACAAAACATAGTTTGGTAACTAATATTTTTCTCTTATTGTGACGAAACGGTTTACTGTCACATGATATTTTCCTTTTTGTGACGAAAAATTTTGTCAATAAAAATTCAACTAGTAAGTGTCTACTTAATATTGTCACAAAAAGGAACTATCACTATGGTTACTACTATTTGTAATTTTTGTGACAAAAAATTTTGTTGTCACTTGATCATTAACTTTTTGTTACAAAGGTTATTGTCAATATAAACATAAAAAATTAATGATAACTATTTCTTATTATAATAACATATTAAAATTAACCACTTTAATGATTAATTTTGTCATTATTGTACGAATTTTAGGGACAAGAAACTACTTGTCACGGTTTTTTTCTTTAATATTATTATTTGTAAACAAATTTAAATATTTAAATATAAAATATTCAAACTACATATACTGATAATCCAAAAATAATGTTTTACATATCAATAGATATTTGCTAAACATAACTTTGAAATTTCATCAAAATAAAAATCAAAATAAATAAATGTTTAAATATAATGAAAATCTTGTTCCAAGATATTAAGCAGAACTCTTAACCTATTCAAAATTTAAAAACAAAGTTCTTGCAAATGCTCAATCATTGTCATCGATTTAAATAATTATTATATGAATTTTTTAAATCAAATTTAAGGGTTATCTTGAATTATTATGTTAAGAATATAGGTTAATTTGAATATATAATTCATGTTAATTATTTTATAATACAAATTTAAGAAAAATAAATTGTAAAATATAAAAAAAATCTTTTAATAATCTAATTGATTTGTCATATAATAATCCGTGGACCAAAGTCATATAGATGAGCAATAATGGGCTAAGAAAACCAAGTAAAGCACGGGCTTAAGGCAACATTTAAGGGTGCGTGTTGCTACTCTATTAAAGGACATAAAGATCAAGACCTCCTTCTCTCTACTTGGATGTGGCCGCTCGGAACTCAAGGGTGAGGAGAAGATAAATTTTAAAGCAGTTCGTCCAGAATATGCAGACCAACGACGATGGACACAGTTTGTGTGAGAGAAAATCAGAGGTATACTTCTCAAGTTCCCTTTTAACCATTAATTCTCACCTCTCGAATTGTAAGTAATACAAAATCCTTAATGACTGAAGATTTATTAAAATGTTACAAATAAATTAAATAAGAAACAGTTATTAGTAATCAAAGAAGAAATAAACCTGAATCTTTCTGTATATAGGTATCATGCTGTCTCAGATTTTGCCGATCGTAACTGCATTCAGGTTAGTTTATATTCCTCTTTCTCGCTATTTCTACTTATGTCCTGTTAATTGGGTAAGTCTAAGGTGAAAATAAGGAAGAGGGTTGCTAGTAATTTTTTGCAATTTTCCAGTCATTATTGAGAGGTAGATTCTTAAGAAATGAAAGCACAATTGAAGATGAGAGACCGCCTTCTGTGGTTAATAGTGAACTAAATCAACTAAGGCAACAACACATTGTTTCTAGCTTACGGTATGTGTTTTTTCAACTTAAGTTATTAGATCTTTGGGGTGCTTTTAATATTCTTCGCACCACTATTGTTGGACTGTATTATTATTAGATCTTGCTACATATCTTATTTATAGTAACGCCATTATTTTCAAGTGATTACCTAAACAAGTGAATATAACCTACATTTGATTCAGAAAAAGATGTAATGTGATTCCATTGTAGTTCTATGATACAGTTGCAAAAGTTTTCCCCAGTAATCTATGGATAGAGTTTTTGATTGATCATCATTTGGTACAGAAAAAATCAGATTCATATTATTAAGAACTTATGTCATTTATCTTCAAATTATTTTGTAGGTAGACTAGTGAAATTTATGCACTTGTGTAATAGCTGGTATGGTTTAGTGTTGAATTGTCTCAATTCACTTCTTTTATCAATAAATGAAAAGTTTGGGAGAGGTTGCACATAGGGAACTTTACTCCACAGATCATATCCATTTCAATTGTAAATTCACTGCTGCTGGCTTTTTCACTTACATTAGATATGGATGCCTGGCTGCACAAGATCATGATAAATGTCTCAAAGAATAGGTACATTATACTTTTAAAGGATTTTGAGAAAGGTTACAGAGTCAGCATAAAGAAGCCTGGTATCGACTTCAAATTCTATAAACGTAGAGTTGTTGAAGCCACAACATCAAATACCCCAACTAGTCCTGTAAGTTTATGAATTTATAAAATCTAGAATAGTTAGTATTTCTTTTTATCATTATCATTATATTATTATAAAATGTTAGTACTAAATTTATAGGTTGATATTTTATAAACTAGTTAATTGATTCCATTTTTTATTTGTTTTATAGGAAACAAATCAATAGTAAACTTTATCCGAAAGAATAGCCAGGAAAATTTACCTTGGAGAGTTTTAGCTTAAATTATTACGTAGTAGTTTTGGATAATTGTAATAAATATAATTGTTTTGAATATTAAAATTTTCAATTTTATACATTAGAAATTAGAATTTTGTACATTTTGGTGATTTTTATATATACTATTTTATTTGCTTGTGCGACAATATTGGCACTAAAAATTCGTATCATTTGTGACAACTTCTATTTTATAGCTACCAATGCAAAAAATTTTATCAATTAATCAATTAAAATTTTAAATTTAATAATATTATTTGTGACAAACATGAACACATTAGTGATAAATTTATTGTAACATAATCTTTATTTAGTAACAACATTATTATAACATATAACTTTCATACTTGTGACAAAATCTGTTAGACAATATGGTCACTAATGCAAATTTCTTTTACTACTAACGCAATTCCATTGTTCAATTAATAGTTTTATTTGTGACAATAATAAAATCATCAGTAATAATATGTTTTTGTGAGAACAAATTTTCATTTTTGTGACAAAATGATGTTGACACTTTTTCCTTAAAATATTAGTGATCAAGAAGTAATGGACACTGATGAAAAAAACACGAGTAACAAATATTTTGTCACCATTTAAATTATTTTAGTGGCGATGATGTTGTCACAATAAAATGAAGTACTATTATGACTTTATTCGCCACTACCTTATATTATTTGCATCGACAAACTTGTCATAAATATATAAAGTTACTATGACCATATAGTTTTGTCACATATTCCATAGTTTTTAGTGTTAGTACTTTTGTCACAATAAAATGAATTACTGTTAGGACTTTACTTGTCACTACTTTATATTATTTATGTCGACAAACTTGTCATAAATATGTAAAGTTACTACCATATAGCATTGTCACAAATTCCATAGTTTTTAGTGTCGATACTTTTGTCACAAAAATGTTTCCTAATTGTGACCATTTTCTAAAATTAGTCACCATTTCAATAGTGATGGAGGTATTTATGACGGGAGGTGACGACTTCAAAAATTGGACACTATTAATAGTAGTGACTAATATTACTGCTTTTAGTGATAATTTTCGCTTTCACTAAAAATACAATTTCTTGTAGTGTGGCGAGATATTTAATATGTTACAGATTTTTGTTCTGAGTAAATGATATTGTTTTACTTAAAATAATTGAGCCTCAGGTTGGCCTGACCCATGGGCCGACCCATTGAAAACACCCAAATCTGGCCCATAGGCCAGCCCATTGCCATCCTTACAATTGATTTAGACTAAGGTGAATGTTCCAAACTTGTTTGTTGAAATGTTGCTCTATTGTGTTAAGCGTTTGAGGTGAATCAGTGTATGCACTGGTACTATCTTGCACATTTTGGTGGTTTTTTGTTTCTTATTATGACACGGAGTAATCCCTCTCATCAACTAGTATGATTGTGTTGAATTTAAAGGGGTGAAGCATTAACCACATTTTAAGTCGAAACGATTCTATTTGAGGGAGCAAAATGATTGGTGAGTTAGAAATTGACAAGGAAATGGAGTGTGGCTGATTTGTAAGTATCATAAATTAATAGTTCGTCTTTCCTTTCTAAGCATTTCTTGTAACGCCGGAATTCCGAAGCCTCAACAATGGTACATATTATGAGAGACTCTTATCTGTTATAATACATGTTGGAACCCTTTTCTTATAAATGTCGGTGATATGTATATGGTGTTATGCATCATTACAAACTGTAAGTTCATCGGTGTGGGAAATCTTGGAGATTTCCGAGGTATAAGCTTTATATG
>JAOQMM010000001.1:9380325-9391352 GCA_027563515.1 Erythroxylum platyclados
CTTTGGATAGTTGCTGCAAATTAATGTGAGTACTCTTACTTCTTCTGATCAAAGGTCGAAACAATATGTCAACAATCTTAAATAACTCCATACACAAATCATTCATACACAAATCATTCATTTATGTCATATATATTCAAACAATATGTTAGGAACATAGATGGAAACATGAGGGATTTATGTAAATTCATTTGTCCCTTACAAATGAACTTAATTGTAAAGCTGAATTATATCTTATGCATTTTGCATTTCGAGAACTAAGCATAGTGAAGATTCAATGTCTGCTAACCAACAGTTGATTCAAAACAACACTGATAAAACAACATAAAACAAGATAGCAACAGATAACTCAGGTATCAAGTTACACATGTAAGTAAAGCAACAGAGTAAGATATTGCATATGCTGCACCAAAAGGAGAAGTTAACTCTCAAAGATAAGAATGTCACATTTGCAGTCCTCTTTGTAATTATTAAGTGCAAGAAATGTGACAGTAAGGATTGTAACATATATGAAACTGCTTCAAGATAATGTCATTTCATCTTAGCAGGCATATCATATGAACAAGTTTGACCAGCCTTGCTAGTAATTAAGAAACTATTTCTTCTCATGCATGATAAAAAGTTCTATTATGACCTCATAATGGAATGAGCTTTTATTCTCACTCTCCTGCACTAAGTGAATCCTTCAGTTGTCCATGTGATCAAGCATTTATTATTGGACAAACCCAAATATAAGACAATGCAGGGAATATAAACAAAGAACAATAATTGATGATGATGCTCATAATAGCAGTTAATGTTGGGTACAACTTTAACGAATAATAGGAATAACAAGAAGTAAATCATAAAAGGTAGATAATGAAAAATGGTTGGTGTATTGATCGACAATAAGTGGAGATAAACCAGACAACATACAATATTAAAAAAGTAAAAAGAAACCACGATGATGCAGACAACAATGGACACAAATAGACAGATTTAGGGGCTACAAAACACATAAAAGGCAGACAACAATGACCTACCACGATGAAATGTCGTCTGGGGAAGAACAAACAGTGAAGAAGACGAAAGACACGTGAGATGAGGGATTGTGTTAGAAGAAAATGGAAGATTAGGGATTAGGGAAGATGAAAATGGGATTGTGTCGGAAGAAGATGCGAGAAGAGCGTGAAGACTGAAGCGTGGTGGTGTCTATGAGTAAGAGGGATTAGAGATTTGGGAAGAGAAGGTGTGTTTGGGAAGAGTACCGATATCGCCACTGAGCGTTTCTATCCAAAAAAACTGTGTCTGAGGGAGGACGAGATGCAGCATTTTTGGACCTGATGTGGGACCCACCATCATGCGATGTCAGCAACTGTGAGTCCCACATCTAGCGAAAAAAAAATCATGTCATCATTTAACGACCGACGTAAACAGATCACTGATAGTGCCCTGACGGTGTCAATACTCGAGGCCCAATCTAAACGATTTCCAAACTTTAGAGTCTTATTTGGACTCCTGATTAACTTTAAGATCTAATTTAAAAACTATAAAACGTTAGAATCTATTATGAACATTCACGCAAATGTTAGGGCTAATTAGCCCTTTTGGCCAAACGTACACAACAATGATTTAAATGCAATAATTATCACGTGCGAATGTTGGGTGCACATCGGAGGCCATTCAAACTCAGCCACCAACTCTCATGCTACCCCACATGAATACATGTTGAATCATCTTCAACTCAAACGAGGAGTCCATTGCAGCATTTTTTTCGCTTGATTAATTAATTTTTTAAAAATTTCTTTTTTATATTTTTATTAAATATTATTAATATAAAACCTAATTTAATTTTTAAATTTAATTTGAATTAATTAAACTTAATTTAAACTAATTATTTATTATACCTATCTTAAATTATCAATTTATATTAAATTTAATTAATTGATTAATTTACATATTTAATTTATGTTAAAAAAATTTTTCATTATTTTTTAATAAAAATATAAAAAGAATATTTTAAAAATTAAAAATTAAAAAATATTTCTTAAAAATAGTCTGGAATGGATCTTATTTATTTATAAGAAAAGTGTTTTCCATTTTCAACATAAAAACTGGAAATATATATAGTATAGTGAGTTTATGGGACAAATTATAGCACGAGCACCGTTTCCACCACAATCCTCACAGGAAAAGCAATCCCAGAGAACAAAGTTTTCTCTCTCTGTTGCCTAACCCTTAAATCTTGAAACCTTCAATCTCTTCGTGAGTTCTTGTCTCTGTGTGTATTTTTTTCTTTTCAGCAACTATTGATCAATGGATAACTTCAGATCTAAGTCATGCAGAGGTGAGAGGATGCAGATGGAGAGCTACTATGCAGACAAGGCAGCTCCAACAAGCATGCAAGACTTAAGGTCTTACAGTGTTAGTTATGCAGGGTCTGTGCAGCCAAATCAACTGTGCAAAGAAGTAAAGATCAAGAAAGGGAAAGGCAATCTTGGGTTATCCTCAAAAAGTTGGAGCTTTACTGATCCTGAGTTGCAGAGAAAAAAAAGGGTTGCTAGCTACAAGGTCTATGCTATGGAGGGGAGAATGAAAGTATCATTCAGGAAGAGCTTTAGATGGATCAAGGATACCTGCAGTAAAGTGGTCCATGGATGGGTTTGATTGATCAATCATCATACATATATATTCCCAGATTCTTTCCTTCCTTCCTTCCTACCTGTTTTCGAAGACAAAAAAATCTCTCTGATGTGTGCATTCCTGTGGTGGACTTGGATAGAGAATGAAAATCCAGTTTAGTTTCTCTCTTTTTCTTATGAGTCCATGAAAGGCAAATCTTTATCTTTGATCTATACTGAATTGATGTGTCTTGAAACTGATCTCATATTTCATTAATTAGCTTGTGCGACTGCATCGTGGTTTCAACATATAAATTTCATCAGACGGTAATTGATTTTGCAACAGCTCCTAATTCAAAAACCAAATCTTGGGCAACGCATCATGAGTTGGCGAGCCTCAGAAACTAAAATAAAGAAATCATCTTTCTTTTTCTTTTTCTTTTTCTTTTTTTAATTTTCCATCCGCTGCCTTATAAACAATTGAAAGTAAACTGATAGTTTATAGTTGATATGTTAGCAGCTACATGCAACTTTTTATAAATAAAAATGGAAATTGCATAAATTGTTCTGATTACATTCAAAGTAATGGATTAGGTTTTGCCTCGAAAGCCTCAAATTCTGGGTCAGAAGACAACAGAATCATGAGGTCTAACGTACAATAAGACAAAAACTATGTCCATCTATGTCCCATCTTCTCGTGGGGATGAGCTTCACAAATAACAAATAAGTGAGAAGAGGATGAGATCTTCTTGTGTGGCTGATACAGATTTATAACTGAATTATGGGTACAATAGATCTCATCACGTCTCGTGTATGAAACTCTGGATTCAGCAGAATTTTGGTGCTGTTTTCTTTGTCGTTTATAGTTCAGCTTCATACTGCGGGAGAAAGAAGAAAATTGTGACAATGAGCACATAGCCCAATCATTCATAACAATCTTTACATCTTTATTTTATACACATTTTGGTGTCAATTGCTTGGAGAGTGACAGGACATTCACAAGAACACTTGGAAATACAAAAGGATGAAATAGATAAAAGGCAAGGAAGTTGCTCCATGCAATTGTCTCTATCATGTTAATATTTCTATGCAATTCAGAAGAATAAAGTCAATACTAAGTTATTGAGGTTTTGAATCGTCGAAGACGTGTGGTGACTTAGAAGAGCATGCATGAAGAATAACTTGAAATAACGTTTGCAATATCCATCTAGGAATTGTAGTATTCTATCTTTATGATCCGACCCATCAGAAACAATGGATGAGAAAAGATAAATATATTAGTACAACTATTACAGCAGCAAGCTTTTGCCTCAGCCATGAGATCTTGAAATGGGAAAGACGTTTCCGTGCCGCGTAAAAGTATGTAAGGTTAACGTCTAGTAATATATTGATCCTTTCTTTGTGCAAGACCATAAGTATGAGATGGCATTTGCTAATAATGTAACCTCTCATCGTTATTGAAATTCAGGCTCCCAATGCCCCGAAGAGTCGACTCGAATGCTTTTATGGTTGATGTGTTTCGGCCTGAAGATGAACACTTCTGTTCAGAAGATACAACTGGTGAACTTCTTTGCCCACTAGAAATTTTGTAGAGTACTGCAGGACTAGCTTCTTTAGTACGTGTGCAAACAGGACCACAGTCATTCTCGACAAGCACAGCATCTTGGCTACTAGGGACGATTGGTTGCCTAGTACATGCACTGGATTGCAGAAAATTTGAGCTGGATAGCTGCAGCCATTGAAGCGTTGGATTGAATCACTAGAAGAATATTTAGTGATAGGACAGTAAAACATTAAGGACCCAATATAATGCAAGAACTTCAAATCTAGTGCCAACACTACATAATAACATGCATAAACAGCAAAAGCTTAAGAGCCATCCAGCAGTGATGTCCAATTTACCCTGAGAATGATGTACGATACAGGTAAGGACATTTCTAAGAGGATGTCAAGCCAAACATGTTCATAGTACATTTCTATCATTCTGTCAATGAAAGCAGAGACAAAGTTCTTACAGTTCTTAACTCCTCAAAAAAAGAAAAAAATGCTTACAGTTCCATCTTTTGATAGAGGTAGATCATTTGTGGTTGGATTATTTTGTTTAGATAAATTTCCAGGACTTGTAATTGGTCCAGAATTTCTCCTCCAAGTTAGATCGGTTGACGACCAACCAGTTTTACCTTCTCCACCTTTATATAAGTGACAAACAATCTTTTCAGATAAATCCATTCCTCAAAAGGAATAGTAAGTAAAAAGGCCAAAGAACAGAAGCAGAACAGTCACCTGACTGCCTATCAGCAATAACACCAGCAGGAAGCATGCCAGAACTTGGCCCCGCACCTGGAACCTGGAGAAGAGATAAGTGAAGCAACTTCAGGTTATTTTGCACAACATGTCAGAGATCAGATAGAAAAATGAAAGGGGTATACTGCCACTCACAACTGCACGAATAGGAGGGTTAGCAATCTGTGATTGCTGATATTTCAAAATTGTCCAATCAAAGACATAGTCAAACTGGAAACCTGACAAAAGAAGATCAAGAAACTGTAGCTGAAAAATGTTTGTTCCTAGAAAATGCCTGAGCTGCCTATTCATATAACATCTACGAGAAAAATTTGAACAGAAAAGCTCAAACCTTCACGAATAAATAGATCACGGAAGAGTCTTTTCAGATAAGCATAATCAGGTTTATCATCAAAACGAAGTGACCGGCAGTAGTGGAAGTATGAAGCAAATTCTGTAGGATAACCCCAACATAAGGTCTGAGGTGCAAGCAATGATTTTTGTTCAGTCCTACAACACATAAACGTACACATATACCCCTGATACAGCATTTTTCATTATTCCAGATAAAATAATCCACCTCAATGGTAGTTGATACTTTCTTTTCTCTAATCTTCTCATATTTTTGCTTCTTATTTCCTGCTTTTAGTCCCTGCCATGGAAGACTAAAAGTATATATGGTCATAACCAAACACATCATTCAATTGAAGGTTTGAGGAGTTTAATTTTCACCTTCCTCTCAAAAAATACATAAGAACATATCCAAGGGACTCCAAGTCATCCCTGCGGCTTTGTTCTACAAAGTATAAGGTAAAATCAGTAAATATAGTTTCAGACGATTAGTCCCTTCAAGGTTAAATTATAGCACAACAGGGAAGAGTAGAGCTGTGTATCAATTCTATTACCAATGCCAAGGTGGGTGTTCATGCTGGCATATCTTGCAGTTCCTGTCAAACTCTTATTTTCTCTGCATATGACATAAGAATCCCATATCTAGATCAGGAAAACAAATTTAAATCTTAGTTCAGGAATAATGACCAACAATACCACTGTAGGTAGCAAAGCATCTACTAAAACATCCAGTATATCTAAGTTCTATAAGTGTCAACATGATACTGCGAAACAATGGATAACAAAAAGCAAAACAAGATATTATATAAATCAGTCGCAATCAGCCAGCATCAATCATGACCAAAGAGGAACTGATATGCCTAAACACAATCAAATAAGAATCTATCAGCAAAAACTGAAACAAATCAGATCTTTGGTACATGTGACATTGTAAAGTCATCAAAATGAGCCATTGACCTATAAGTGCAAGGCTCACAATCAGTTAAACGAAATATCTACTTGCAGCTAAAAAGAACCAACCTGTAAGGAATATGTTGACGCGTTGAAGTGTCTCTGTACTTCTTAGCCAGACCAAAGTCAATGATATAGACCTAAATGCAAGCCTCTATTACTAAATTGAAAACAAAGAGAACAAGAGAAAAATGACTAATATAAGAATAATCTTCAAACCCCACCTGATTTGCACGCCTTCCTAAACCCATGAGGAAATTATCTGGCTTGATATCTCGGTGTAGGAATGATTTGGAATGAACAAATTCAACTCGATTGACCTAAACAGATATCACAATTTCCAGAGAAGTAAAGGAACAAAGCACTAGCATGCAAGAACAAAGAAAAGAATACCATCTGATCTGCAAGCATAAGGACAGTCTTCAGAGACATTTTCCTACTGCAAAAGTTGAATAAATCTTCAAGACTAGGTCCCAGTAAGTCCATCACAAGGACATTATAATCCCCTTCAACACCAAACCATCTAACATTTGGTATTCCGGCTAACAAAATTAAAGAGAGAAGCACATGATAAGGAACTATTTTAAAAATTTCAAAATCAGAAACAAAAACCAACTAGAGAACAAAAGGAAAAGGTGACATTACTTGCTCCCTGTAGGATCTTATACAGCTTAGATTCATACATCAGTTGAGGATGCTTCGTCTTGACATTTTCCTGAGCAAAAAGAAAAGGAAAAATAAAGACAGCCCACCAAAATTTTGAACACACAAATTCAGACAATTGGTGAGCAATACAATACAGCAAATACCAAAAAGAAAAAGGAAAAAAACGAACTTATATATTTTACCTACTAAGGCTGTTGAATTACTACATAATAATATTATCAAAGTGAAATTACAAGGAGTATGATGTTCAACCTCTTAACATGAATCAAATGAAGGGCAACAAGGAGGAATCTTGTGATGGACAGAAATAGAGCACATTCTGCAGGTCTATCATCAATCTTTTGACTACTACAATTCAAAACTCTCCATGAATCAACCAGAAAGTACTGGTTCAGAACAGTTGAACGAGTTTGCAAATGGAGCCCCAATTGCCCGTAAATTTGCAAACAAAGGACTTGCACATTAATGAAAGTCAATGAATAGGATTCTATGGTTTGATGTAACCTAGAACATCAAACATATTTCAGTCTATTCAATGTCAAAAAGAAGAAACAAGTAATCATTTATTTATCTGTGCTGAGTGTTTTATAGTATGAAATACAAAAAGGCACGATTTAGATCCTATCAAATCTACGAATCCCCTTCATGATTGCCACATTTAAATGTCCACTTTAGGAACAAATAGATAAGCAGCTAGAAGACTTCTCTTCACCAAAATGCACCCCATTAAGATTTAAAGATATTCAGCTATTAAGCATGCCGGGAGGACCCTGACATCTTGTACGAATAAACATGGAAAAGTAGACTGATGTCACTACCTAGCCTCTGACACTATTCTGAAGCTCATATACACGGAATTCCAAAAATGCGTATCTTAAAAATTATTTCTGAAAAAAAAGGAAAAAGGTAGCTATTGCCTACTCATCAAATCACAAGCGCATGAACAAGCTTAACAATAACAAGCAACCAATTGGAGCTAAAACTAAGCAAAGGTAGACAATCAAATCATACTTTCTAGTAAATCAGAAAAAGCCATAATTTTAAATAACAAGTGAAAGAACACTCACAAGTTTAATAGCAACCTCCTCATTTGTTTGTACGTGAGTACCTAAAAGAATAAAGCAACCCAATAAAATTATCAGAATCATAAGTCTGACAAACCACAAAAAAAAACGAGAAGAGGAAAGGAATTGGAAATTAAGCAAAATTATGCAAACCCAGATAAATCTCTCCAAATGATCCGCTACCGATCTTACGACCGAGGCGAAACTTGTTCCCAATGCGGGGCTCCATGGAAAAACCCAACCCTGATCCTAATTACACATTCTCTTACTACAAGAATCAAAACCCTAAACCTTCAAATTGGTCTAAAAATTCCAAAAATAGAGATCACACGAAAAGATTCGATCTTTGGGCCTATTTACATAATTCAGGATCAAGTATGTGAGGGAAAGAGCGATGAACACGGAGGGGATGAGGAAGAAAATTATGGTGGGAACTTTTTCTCTCGAAATATTATTGAAGAGAGAGAAAATGCGCAGTGTTTGTTTCTTGGGTTTCTTTTTATTTTTTATTGTCAGTATTCTTTTGGGTTTGCTTCTTGTTGCAGTTGCTGCCTGAAAGCAATTGCTTTCTTACCAACAAGGTTGCCATTTATGACTTCGATGTTATTGCTTTCTAACATGTTTCGCTTAGTTGCTTTATGAGCAGGACATTGGTGGAAGGGAACATTCGTATTTAGTTTGGCACAAAAGAACGTCATTTTATAGTGCATTTTACTGTTGCTGCAAAGCACTTAAATATGAAAGTGATTGTGTTAATTGTTGAAATTTATATGCAAAAATGGGCAGTGAAACAAATCGGCTCATTAGAAATAAATGGACACAGTACCAAGTTTGGTTGTCACCAATCACCACCACCAAAATGATTTGATGTTTTAGATTATTCATCCTTCCATCGAGCAATTTCTAGACAGGTTTTTGGTTTTGGACTTGCTTGGCAGTCTTCAAGTACTTTGTTTCCTAACAAATACTAGTTTGTGTTAGAACAGGAATGCTACAAAAACCGAGTACCAAATGCAATAGATTGGCTTCTTTCGAGTACAAGCAAATGCTGACAACAGTATAAGCTGCTTCTATCTGCAAAAGTACAGACAAAACCTGCAAGTTTTTCTGCCTTCACGAGTAAGTATATATTTACTGCCAACACTTCGTTAAAGTGACATGATAAGGTAGTGGAAGGTGACCAACAGAAAACTACTGGGGACTTAAATTATGAGAACGTCCTCTAATTCTTGCTTGGTCCATTGAGCAGATCATAACTGAATCACATTACACGCTTTTTCATTCTCATCACTCGGCCACTACAAGTTCTAGAACTAAAATCAAAATCGGCCACCTCATAAAGGTTTACCATCCCTTATTTAAGAGTTAGTCTTGATTCCAGACCATAGAGAAGCATTGTAGGAGATGAAAGAAGATGTTACATATCAACTATTTTTCACAAGATGTTAACTTCTCCAATCTTATACATAGTTTACAAACATGAGCTCCGATGCTTTTGATGTAATGCATGGAACTTGGCCGAACCCCACTCAGCCTCATAATATATCATTGAGAATTGAATCAAAAAATATAGAAAACTGAAAAATGGCCAGCCTACAAAATTTAGCAAAAATATAATGGAAAACAAACTGACACGTTAAGATGGCGAAGGCATAGAACTTTGTGTTACCATGTTCGAGTGCATCTTATGCAGCCTTCCTTTCAAATGCCTGATCTTAGCATCCACCCTAGCAGAGAAACCAATCTTTGTTTCTTGCCTTGCCTTAGAACGCTCCCTAGTCCACATCTGTTGATCCTCAACATCTTTCCTGTAGTATTTAATTTCTTGTATGATATGATGATCCAAGGGATTGAAGCATCTTTGAAATGATATGTGTGCCAAGTAAGGAAGATTGCAGGCTACTGTTACCAATATAATGGCAAACCAGTAGATAGGAGCTGGACCAAGAGCTTCAACAAGAATTTGGTAGGCATTTCCTGAATAAATTGGAGATACCATCCCATAAAGCAATAAGAACGCGTACCAAGCCACAATGCTGCCCCAGACAAAGAGATGTTGTATCCATGTAAAGTGGCTCATAGTGAGTGCAATCTGACAGTTGACAGCGCAAATAATGCAGGAGAACATTGTTGTGCCCACTGCAGCCATGTCTGCAGTTTGGCCTTCAGCACGGAAAGCTTGATCAAAAAGGATCACAATACTAAGAAAGAAAATAACGAGAGAGGAATAGAGGCCATTCCCCATCCACCCTAATATCCTGTACCAGTCGAAGAACAGATTTTTGGGCCCTTGCTGGTAGAGTGCAGGAAACTGCAAAAAAAATGTCCCCACCTTGAGTAATAGCTAAATTGATTAATACAGCAACAAAAATGCAACTGATGGAGCTGACCTGTAAGCAGACCTCAGAAGACACATCTTGCTCAAAAATTCCAAGTGAAATTACCGGCAGTGATGTTAGAACGACATTGAACAATAGCATGAACCAATCATCATAAATTGATTGTCCAGAAAAGGCCGTAAATGCCTCAAAGTAGAACAGGGTGAGACCAAAGGCTATATTTTTGTAGAAGAAATAGCAGATCTGAATGCAAAAGTATCCAAGTTTTGATAAGGAAGAAACATCTAGGTAAGAAAAAATGCATCACTGCAGTAGCATACAAGTATCAAATTATTTAATTAAGCATCACAGGCACTAAGTTCTTTATTCTTACCATCTGAGCAATTCTCTTGTAGCACCAGTGTCCATGTACAACCAGGAGTCTTTCCAAAAACCGGAACTGGGAAATAGAGAAGTCACTAGCCATGACAGCCTGCAAAGGATTAAGGGTAAGTTTTGCAGGAAGATTGCCAGTCATGCATACAACGAGAAACCCTGCTTGCTCAGATCCTTGACTAAAACAAGAAAAAAGCTAGATATGTAGTGGACAAAGCTAAGATAAATTTCCATTGAAAAATGAATAACCAAAAAAAGGGGGCAGAAAAATAATGTTTTGGTATTAAAATGCATAATAGGCCGTAGCATATGAAAAGAGGACTAACACAAATTTCAGACATCACATGTAAAATAACAGTAGAAAAGACGCTAAACTAGTGGTATAGGTTAGTACTTCG
>JAOQMM010000001.1:9397716-9421454 GCA_027563515.1 Erythroxylum platyclados
TAGAATTCATCATCTTTAACAAAAGTGGCAGACTGTTTTATTTATTGCATAATGCATCTCGAGTTGATCATCCTTGTCTTACTGACATTCAGACATAAGCAGCTTCCATTCACTAGCATTTCATAGTCAACTAATAGACAATACTGATCCAGTGTTTGGTCCTTCAAGTATCCTTAAGAAACCAAACCCAGGGGCCATTGAATGCTTGGTTCCTTATTTTTAGTATACTTCCAAGGGAAATCATTGAATATTATAAGCCATTCATACCCTTAATTAGGGAAAGAAAGTAATACAAATGCTTTTATTTCCTTCGGACAGTTTAATTGAAATGAATACTGGAAAATAACGTATTCAATGCAATCCAGTAGCTCCCAAAAGACCAAAAACTAGATGAAAAAAAAAAGACTTCTATAATCAATATCAAGATTGAAATACTTGTCACAGTTTCTTTTAAGATTAAAATACTTGTCTAATGCCAATAAATAATTCATTAAAGCTTTGATCAGAAATAATTATTCAATTAGTGCCAAAAAAACAATTGAATAAAAAATGGGAATTAGATATTTTACATTGGAATGCTTACTGCAACAACAATATATTATGTTGTAGGATTGATTTGAACTATAACGTTTACTTAAAAATTCAATTTTAAAATCAAACTTGTCAAAACATTCAAAAAGAAATCAAATGATTAATTTAAACTCTTAGGCCTATACCAATATTCAATTCAGAACTTAACATTTTAGATCTATTAAAAAAGAACATTAATATTTCAAAAATATTTAATTTAAATGTTATTGGTGAAACCTAACTCTCTGTCAAGGTTCCGTCAATTGTATCTAATATAAAAAAAATATGTGGCCTCCCCTTATTAACTAGACTTCCCAATTGATAAGAAGGGTTGCAAACTTTCTCCTCTTTTTCTGCATCTTTGTGTTGGAAATTAGGTATTGAATTGCTATTTATACTTATAGCTCTAAGTATATTATGAGCAAATAATCTCTGGCTTGGAAGAATAGTGTTGTTAGAATAAATAAAGCTCTGCCAAACAATGCCATTCTTTACATTCAAGATAATAAAATTTTCATCATTGTGCAAAAAATTTGTAGTAACACCTAATTGACTTATGTTGATAGTCCATAAATTAACACCCATCAAAGTATCAACCAAGATAAGTTCCCTATTATGAGACAAGTAAACACAAGATTTGTTGCTGACTGAGATATCACCACCAATAACCTAAAACAAAATTTGCTTACTAACAGGAATCTATTTGGAACTAAAATGAATCTTAACACAAAACTGTTTAGACGAATCATAATGGTTAAAGAATCCAAAGGAAAAATCTTCATTTAGGGACATCCATGAGATGTCCTTTTCTTGGACGGAAAGTTTTCCACCCTGTAGATGGCATTGCATCATGAAATTGTTTTGTATTCATTTAAGTATTCTGGATTAGAGATTTTAGGAATCAAACTAATGTATGTTTTTTTTTAGCTCAGGAGACATACAGTTGTTATCAAAGAACTCCTGGACTATTTTGATGAATAAGTGGGCTGTAGTACTCCAGGAGGTTAAAAAGAATGTAGCATTTAACCCATCTAAATCTGGGGCCTTGTCAGGATTTAGTGAAAATAGAGTGAATCTGATCTCTTCAGGTATGAATCTACTTGTTAGTTCTTCAGTTTGTTGAACTATGAGTGTGCCCTTTAAGGTATCTTTAATGTCCTATGGAATTCAGTTAACATTGCCCCTTCTTCCAAGTAGTTTTGTATAGAAGCTCTGGGATAATGATTTCATTTCCTCCTGATTACTTGCTAGTAAGCCATCTGATCCTTTAAGGTACACCGTATTTTCCTTGTTCCTTCTACCTTTGATTATATTGTGAAAAAAATATAAAGTTCCTATCTCCTCGTTTCAACCATTGTATTCTTGATTTTTGTCTAAGCTGAGAGTTATATTTCTCCAGCTTCTTGTAATAGTTTTTTTATATCTTCTTTTCATTCTTCCTCAAGGTTATATTGGTAAGGTCTCTACTAAGTTCTACTTGGGCTTTTATGAGGGTCTCTAATGCTTTCCTTTTATAGAATTAAAGAGGATTAAAGTTTAATCTTTGTATCTGCTTACAATGAGCTTTTAGAAGTTTGAGATAGCTAATGAATCTATGCTTTGGTGTCCTCTGATTGCTTTTAAGATTGTTGGCAATTGCATTCTCCAAATTAGGTTGATGGAGCAGAGAGTTGAAGAACTTGAAAAGGGCTTTCCTTGTTTCTCTTCCATTTCCAAATTTGCATGATTATGTTGGAATTTATTGAGAATTTCATCATTAACTAAGCATCTATCAAGTTTCTTATGTATGAATCTTCCATTATGTTGCTTATTACTCCATGTGTATAAAGATTCTGTATATCTCAAGTCAACTAATCCAATTCTGCAAGTTAGTTCGATCAGTTCATGAAACTTCTTATTAGAGTGAGTTGGTACTCCCTTTGATTCACTAGTTGATAATGTGCAATTGTAGTCCCCAGCTAGTATCCAGGGTGAGTAAATTTTAGGTGCCATCTTAAAGAGCTCCTTCCATAGGTTTGTATTTTGAAACTCCCAGTTCCCTACATAAATGACTGTGATATGCAATTGGAATGTCTTATGGCCATATCACAATGAATATGCTATTTAGATTGATCCTAGTTAGCTAATGCAAAATAGTTATGATCAAATGCAACTATTATCCTTTCACTAGGATGTGAAGCATGATTATTGATTTTGATCCAATCCTTGTGCAAAAAAAGTTAGACCCTTGTTATATGCACCTGCGTTTATTTTAGTCTCTACAAGATCAATAAAATGAGGCTTTTTAGCTATAAGGATATCCTTTAAAGCATTCTGTTTATTGGGGCAAATAAGCCCTCTCATATTCCATATTATCACATCCATCATGCTTTCCTGAATTTGGATTTCTTTTTCCTAGACTGGTAATTGCTTGTGCTAACTTCTTGTGCCAAACCAGGTTCTTTAGAGATCATAGTTTTGGAACTTACTGCCTAAGCTTCAGGAGTTTGCATTAGGATCTCCTTGCCTTTTTCCTTAGGTTGTTAGAGAATCTTTAAGTTATTAAGTTCTTCATCTACGATTGTTTTAGGGCCTGGTGCTTTCATAGTAACTGCCTCTTCCTCTTATTCCTAAAGAGTATCATACAACCTCTTGTATAGTGTCTTCCACCACTTCAGTTCTTTTGTCAACACCAGTGTTGTTTCTTGGTCTCTAGACTTTGATCATCCCTTTCCTTAGTGGTTTCCATGCGTATGTAATATTAACTTGGTCTTAACCAGAGTGCTTTCTACTCTTAGCTTCATAATGTTAAACTACCTTAGGGAGCTATTTATCCAGCTTAACATCAATGCATATGCAAGCAAATCCTATACTCTTTAGATTTGATGTGTTATCATCCATTGATATAGGCCTTCCTAGTAGGCTTACCAAGTAGCTGAGACCTTCGGAGAAATAGTAATTGAGAGGAATGATGTAGAAGCAACCTATATTGTATAGGCTTGGAGCTCATTCTTTTTGAGATGGAATCCTGGTTTCCATTTCCTTAGTATCATAGGTCTATCTTGGATGTGCCATAGTCCCATTTCTAGTATCCTTCTTGCCATTTCTTCATTGGAGAATCTAAAAATGAAGAGTTCATCTTTATTAATGAGGCATTTTTTTTAGAATTTAAGCATTGACTAAACATATGTCAAGTTTCCTCTGCATGAATCTTCTACCATGTTAGTTATTGCTCCATGTGTATATAGATCCTATGTATCTCAAGTCCACCAATCCGATTGGAAGTTAGTTCGATCATTTTATGAAACTTCTTATTAGAGTGAGTTGGTACTCCCTCTAATTCACTAATTGAAAATGTGCAATTGTAATCCCTAGCTACTATCCAGGGTGAGTCAATTTTAGATGTCATCTTAAAGAGCTCCTTCCATAGGTTTGTCCTTTGAAATTCCCACTTGCCTGCATAAATGTTTATGATAGAAATCATGCAATTGGAATGTTTTATGGCTATATTACAATGAATATGCTATTTAGATTAATCCCACTTAGCTAATGCAAAATAGTTACAATCAAATGCAGTTATTATCCTTCCACTATGATGGGAAGCATGATTGTTGATTTTAATCCAATCCTTTAGCAAAAAAGTCAGACCCTTGTTATATGCGTCTTCTTTTATTTTAGTCTCTATAAGACCAACAAAATGAGGCTTTTTAGCTATAAGGATGTCCCTTAAAGGGTTCTGTTTATTGGGGCAATTAAGCCATCTCATATTCCATATTATCATATCCATCATACTTTCTTGGATTTGGCTTTCTTTCTCCTAGACTTGTAATTGCTTGTGCTAGGTTCTGAAATTCTTGTGCCAGCCCAGGTTCTCCATAAATCATAGTTTTGGAACTTAACTCCCAAGCTCCAGGAGTTTGCTGTAGGATCTCCTTGCCTTTTTCCTTATGATGTTGGGGTGCCTCCATGTTATTGAGTTCTTCATCTATGATTGTTTCAGGGCTTGGTGTTTTCATAGTAACTATCTCTTCCTCTTATTCTTGAAGATTGTCGTACACTACTGCCCCTGGTGTACTGTCTTCCACCTCTTCAATTCTTTTGTCAGCGCCAGTGTTGTTTCTTGGTCTCCAGGCATTGAACATCCCTTTCCTTAATGGTTTCCATGGTTTCCTTAGCTTTCTGCTAGGCCATAACTCTCCATCAATCAACTATCCATCAATCAACTAATATTAATCCAAGCAAAGTTCACTAAGAGTGACAAATAATTGTTTGACTTTAAAAGAGAGAGAAAAAGAAGCATCACGGTTGCTTTATCATTGATAAATCAGAGCAACCGGGACCACGTCGAGCAATTAGATAAGCAAGCAAGAAAGCGGATCGATTTGACTGGAGCTCTAAATGTTTCTAGTGGAATAATAAATGACAGTAACAACAACTGGAATAGCCATCAAGGCAAGAAAGTTGTCATTTTTTTTTTTTTTTGAAAAATTAAACGAGTATAATGAAGTGGTCAATTTCTTCTCAACACCAATATGTGGTGGGTAACTAATACATTTCCCAAGAACTGTGAAAATTGAAATAGTCAATGGTAAACAAAAAGTGATATGCCAATTCACTTTTGACTTCGAGCCTGAGGATGACATGAGTTGTAAAGCAAATGATAAATAAGAGGGTGTCCGTTTCCAAATCTAAAATTATAAAAACTCACTCTTTGCATGTTGCACGTTCAGACTTTTTTTCTTTAACTCAACCCCATCTATTTAGGCTCCACTAGGGTTGGGTTTGACCCAACCCAGTAATAATTGAAACTGAAACTGAAAAGTTGCAAATGATTACTGTTCCAATGGGATGGATGTACTAACTAGGGAGGCTTCCTTTCCCTTTAGCCTTCTTTTGCAATAATAGTTATGAAAGCTTAAGAAAAAGTCTCAAGTATCCGTTACTGCTGTTTTCATAGTTCAAAGTTTCAAATTTCAAACCTCTCTTTTCCCATTTGCTCTCACAACACCCAATTCACCATATCTCTGCTATATTCTCTCTTTCTTATATTGATCATAACAAGCTTTTCTTGTTAGAAAACAAACAATCTTTTTTTGGAGAAGAATTGTGCTTTTTCAATGGGTGCTTCCGGGAAATGGATCAAGTCTCTTATGCCTCTCAAGAAGATGCAACTAGCTGACCAAGTAATCTAAAATCTATAAACATGACCAACTCGTTTGTTTTGTTTATGTTTTTTTTCGTTTGTTTTGTTAACCTTCTTTTTTCTTGTGCTCTGTTTAAGGTAAAACAGAGTGACACAAAGAACAAGAAGAAATGGAGGTTGTGGAGGAGCTCATCGGAAGGGCTCTCATCATCGTCCAAAGGGCTCAAAAGGCTCCATATAGAAGGGTCATTGTCGACGGACGCTTCCTTTGTTGATGATAAATCGTTGGCTGCTGCTCTGGCTACTATTGCTAGAGCTACACCAAGAGATTTCATGGTGTTGAAGCAGGAATGGGCCGCTATTCGGATACAATCTGCTTTTCGAGGATTTTTGGTAAGAATGGTTTTTCTTTTTGAACTCTGTAATGTTTGATGTTTAGCAACTTCTTGTAAAGTTGCAATTTTTATGGTTTTCTAGCTGTCTTTGGACAATAGTAGGCTATTAGCTAAGGATCGTGAAAAAAGGTTTAGGTTAACCAGTGTTTCAGTTCACAGTTTCAGTTTCAATTATGGTGATCGTGTAATAATTACAGGCAAGGAGGGCTTCGAGGGCCTTGAAGGCTGTGGTGAGGATTCAAGCTATTTTTCGTGGTAGGCAGGTCCGAAAGCAAGCTGCTTTAACACTGAGGTGTATGCAAGCTCTTGTCCGAGTTCAGGCTCGAGTGAGGGCAGGAAATGTTAAGATGCCTCCAGAAGGCCAAGGTATGCGGAGGTTTTTGGACGAATATCTGGATGATCCCACCAAGCAAGCCGAGGTATCCAAGTCAAAACTCGAAGTTAATTTTTTTGAATTTCAAAAGCAGCTCATTCTTTATATCTAGTTTAATACATTTCAATTTTCTAGCAAGGGTGGTGTGATAGTCCTGGAACGGTGGAGGAAGTTACAGAAAAGTTAAGAATGAGGCATGAAGGAGCCATCAAAAGGGAGAGAGCATATGCTTACTCCGTCTCTCAAAAGGTAATGAAATATGGGAAGTATGTATATCAGTTTCGTGTTGAAGAACGATTATTTAGGCACTAACAACCGGAATTGGCTTGTATTCAAATCCTTTGGTTTTTTGATTAAGCATGTGCTTTTACATTTTACTATTTTCAGCCTTCAAGATCGTGTGCTAGTCCAAGTAGAAGGACAAGCAAGTCAGCTTTATTTCTCAAGGATCAGAAGCTGGATAACAGCTTGTTAGAACGATGGATGGCCGCAAAGCCGTGGGAAAGTAGACTGATGGAAGAAATCCGTACTGACTCATCAGATACTACGTTTCATAGAAAAAGTGAAGACAGCATTGCTGGGTTCTCTGAATATGACACAGGAAAAGTAAGGAAAAACAATGGTTCAACCAGAGTTCATGCTAAGCCTCCTGTGATTGGTCATGTTATTAGATCATCTTCAGCCCCAAGTTCTGAATTTGTTCATGATGAGAGCTCGGAGTCAACTTCTTCTACGTCCTTTTCTCCAATTCCATTGACCAGCAATACAATAGAGGTGGACAGAATTGAAGAGTATTATAGCCGAAAACCAAGCTACATGAATCCCACCGAGTCAATTATGGCTAAGCATAGAGTTTGCAGGTACTCAGCTCATAATATGAAAAGGCAATTCTTGGAAAACCAGTTTCAAACGAACGCAGTAACGCTTTCCAATGGAGATACTAAAAGCTGTGCAGGCTCCAATCCTTCATTGAATTTGTGCAAGGAAGTATACTCGCCACAACCATTGGGTAGGCGTGGTGAAATTCGGGCTCCTCGTTACTAAGCATCACTAACCATTATTACTGTTTTTGGATAATGGGATTAACAAGTTCTGGTGAAGTTCTTTGTCCAATATTATCAATGAGTTCAACTACTTGTTGCACTTTACTGTTGTGAAGCCATTCAAGTGAAAGAGATTGATATGAGAAGGATTTTGTACTGACAAAGTGCAACTACTCTCTGAATTGATGATACATATAGTTGAGTTTAGATTCTCTAAAAGAGGGTGCAACAATTCGGGGGAGATTGTCTGTTCCATTCCCCTTATGTCAACTCTGTTCCACTTATTTTCATCCACATATTTCACTTACATATTTTACAATAAATTAATGAAATATGTGGATGAGAATGAGTGAAACAGGATTAGCATAGGAAGAGTGGAACAGGGGATCTGTTCCCGCAACAATCCAAGAAAGCTAGGGACATAAATTCCTTTTGGGCTTTCTATCAATGACCACATCAGACTAGCTAATGCTATCCAGAATTTCTGTGGAGATGGAAGTTGTAGCCTTGGCTACAGTAGGTCAATAGTTCCAGTCAGTTATTGATGCAACTATCCAGATAAAAATATAAAACAAATGTCGCTAGCAATAGCATATTGAATATACACTAATAGTTTGAGTTTCCTATTCACCTATTTGGCACACCAGTGCACTCATATTAGCAGGTCAATAAGTTTTTCCAGGACCAACTGGAGCAGCACAGGCTTCACAGCACTTACTAGTAATAAAATTTTGCATCATGTGATTAGAAATAACTCAACTTTGTGGCCTATTTAGACCTTCTAAACTTTATCTAACAATGACTTTGCCTGGAAGAACATCGTAATTAAGCAACAAAGTGATCTCAATCATTTGGTGAACTTACGATGCAATAATCTACATATGATCAATGTTAGAGCATTTGATCAATCATTATGGTCCCGTCATTCACGCTTATAAGAGGACCACAAATATCACCATCAGCCTTACCTGACATTGTAAATCGATTAATCGTTCTGCATTGCCAGAGCAAGAAACAAAAAGAAAACAAAAGGAAAATGATATGCGGTAGAAGCAAATATTGATCAGAGTTTGAGATATCCACACAATGAAATAGTTTCATATGTCAATTTCAAAGCTAGTAATATATTTAGGAAGTTTTTATTTTCATCTGCTACCATGTCTCCATGATTACTTGCCAGATTTCATTAACTACAAGGCATGGAAGAGCATCCACTTTTCTTTTTAATTCCTTGCTAACTCTTACCATTGCAGCACAGTTTGGAACTGAATGCAAAAAGGAAATGGAAAGTGACAAAAGTACCAAATAGATGTGAAAAAAAAAAGCTTGATGAACTATCTCATTTGGTTTCTGAAGGCTGCAAGATTCAGTTTTCCATACAGGAAACAGGTATGACTTGGGATGTTTTAGGACAGAAACCGTTGTTTTGCAAGTTTAAGTATTCGATTGGTTCGGTACATTTAACAGTAAACACCGCATATGGTCTTCATTTTGCCTTTTAGATCAGTAAGTTGTTTTATAGTTTGGTTTAAGGAGATAACCATAACTAATCTAAGCTAAGATCAGAATCCAACCTGTACAAACGTATGCAAAGTGTATTTGGCTGAAAAAGACTCATACCAAAATCCATCTTTTCTCTTGAAAGGATAAAGACTTTACCAAGCTTCTCATGCATGTACTTCATTTGAAACCTCAATACAAGCAAGGAAAAAACAAAAGTCATCCATAATTGTTGCATGTGCAACATTAAATAACGAATCTTCTTTGGTCTTGTTTTCTTCCATCACAAGCATTGGAAAAACGCTGACTTTAATTTTCCAATGCTTACAATCTGGTTTTTTGTCACATAAAATTCTTAGTTTAGTGTTATTCACCTTTGATTTATGATTAGAAATGCTCAAGCAACTTTTAGGCTCATCTATGAATAATCACTTTCAAATAACATATCCAAAACACATCAGGTTTTCACAAACAGTTTATCAGAAACCAGTGACAAATAGGAGCATATGAGGCCTCATAAGAGCAAAGAGGAGTTTAAAGCATGATTGCTCTTGGCCTACTGAAGTAATTGCAGTCCTCATAGCTAGTATGGAATGAAACTGAGGTTGAATATGTGTGAGCGTAGAAATGTGGAAACGCTAAACGAATTTTGCTGAAATCTTGCTTACGAGTATTTAGTTTTGCATGGTCATGGATTGCAGTATATTGAAATCCATCTCAAATGGCATGCAACACCTTCACCTTATCATCTCTATGATGAAGAAAGAATCAAACAAAGGTAAAATATTTCACTAAATATCCCGACCTACTAGTCCAATTCTTTGTTGATTATAATGATATTTAAAACAGAATTTGAAGCTCTAGTTTTACTAATTGCTTTCATCATTAACCAGCTTAATTGCAAGTCCTTGTGTACATAAAAAAGGTTTCCCTGAGATTCCTATTTCTTGATCATCTGCTCTCTCTCTCTCGTGAAAAATGCTTAGAATGGCCTTAAATAATTGTTAGCTAAGCTGAAATGTGGTAAAAAAAATGCTTACCACATACCATAGCCTTAAAAATGCTTAGAATTGCCTTAAACATTTCATATATATTTTTTACAATTTCAAAATTTAATCTAAAAAATTTTAGATATAATGAAAAATTAGAAATGAGATTATCTATATTGAATTTTTAGAAACAATAAGTTCTAATAAAGTCATATTCCTAAAAAAAATCACATATTCAATAATCCGTAAATTTTTTAATTTAACATATTTTTAATTTATGATGACAATAAGATCATAATATTATCTTATTAATTTATGAAAATTATTATTTAGTTTTTAGCTTGATTTGAGACCATAAAAGTTGTTATATAATAGAGATTATTAACTTATGGAGGTTTTACAATTTAATTTAAGAAAGAAGTTAAACACGAAACAATTTCTAAAAGTCACTAACTAAAAGGAATTTCCCTTTAGTATAGAAAAGCATTTTTTGAATTACCATATGTAACTTTTAGAGCTTCATGGATTTCATTTTAAAAGGTCAAAAAAAAAAAAAAAGCATGGTTGTTCATTTAGAATATGAGAGCAAAATGAGATATGTTGAAAACAAGAAACAGTGGCGTGTATCAATGCTAGATTAGCAAACAGAATTGTATGTTAATTCAAGGAATTTTTGTGATGAGAATTTTTTATGATCGTCTCCGATAATAAGGATGAAAAAATATTTCGAGTCTGATCACCCAAAATCAATGGTTCATTTAAGTTTACTAGACTTTAGAACATGTTTGAACTTTTATTTATAAAAACTTTTAGGCTTTAAACCAAGTTTGGGCTCCATAATCCAATTAAATCTGAAGTCTAAATGAGTCCAAGCTGAATCTAACAATAAAAATTTTTATAAATAAATGTTTGAAATAACCCGAAGCTCAAACCTTAACTAAATAAAAAATAATGTTAAAACAAGGAGTCCAAATTTCAATTGAAAAAACTTAAGTACAAAAATTTAATCCTTAGAAGTTTTCTTGATTTGGGTAAAGATTCAAATATTTTATTTATGGAATAATCCTCCTCCAACTTTTATTTTCACTTTCAATGTAGGAATTAGGAATCAAAATTGGACTTTAAAATATTTAATATTTTTTCAAGAGGATTAAGCTTTCGAGGGTTGACTCGGCCTAAATGGACTTTAGAACATTTTATATTTCTTTAGAAGTATTGCACTTTTAGACCTAATTTGACTTAATTGAGCTTGACCCCATCCGATTGATCTTTTTTTTAACAACAAGAAGAATCTAAGAGAGGGGAAATCTAAACCCTAGATTGGCAGCTTGTAGCAGATCCAAAGATATTTCAAATTTAGAAAGAGAAGGGAAGAGTTGAGGAGTGACGTGAGCATGGTGAGATACAATTTGATGATTAGATTGAGGAATAATTATTAGAGATTAGGGGTTATAATAGAATGAGATGTGATAGAAAAGAATGTTTTATATTACATCTCATTTCATCATAAACAGTAAAAATGAGAAACTTTCAATTTAGAGAGTTTAGGATAAAATGTAAAATAATAAACAACTTTTACTATATTACATTATAAACCCTTCATCCAAACAACATTTTACTATATTACATTATGAATCATTCCATCCCTTCTAAACAACAATTTTCTAATATTACATCTGTTTACATTCCATTTCATTAAAAACTTTACGTGTAGCCAAACATAGCTTTATAGAAGGTAGCATGAGCGTCAATCTAACCACCACCATACCCTGTAATGCATGTTGAGACTAAATAAAAACAACCCGCAAATGAAGCTCAAAAATTGCTAATTTCCTATAGAAGTCACAACTTTTAATTACAACTCTAGCTTACTTCCTTAAAATTAAAGAAAAACATATTAGAAAATTGTTATAGCTTATTAAAAACCCCTTCTTTAGAGATTTGTTTGTGGGCTACAAAATTAATATGGTGAAGAGCAAATGGGGATGACAAATGAATATATCTAAAAAAGGAATATGTTGCATTATGCAAACTTCTGTATTGATAGATTCATTTTCTTTTTGCATGTATTGAGAAATGTGAAGAATCTTTCACAATTACCTCTTCCACATCTTTGATTTTAGATAGTTCTATATATATGTTTTTGCCTCTACATGAGGAAGGATAATCGGTCAGTTACTCTTTAATTTTCTACTGTAAGGTCCAAGTCCTGCTATTTACAAGTTTTGTCTTGCTAATGATATGTCATGTAGAGTACCAAGCCAAAAGAAAGGAGAGATGAAGTTCACAATCAATGGCCAATCTTACTTCAACCTGGCACTAATCACCAATGTTATACTTGCTGAAGATGTGCGTGCATATTCATAAAAAGCATCTATGGCTTAGACAAAGCATTACCAAGCGTTGGCGGGCACTGATTATGGTTTCCAAACTACTTTTTTAGTATTTCTGGCAATGGATGTTGAACCTTTGAATGATTGGAGTAAAGAAGATAGTTAACAACATCCACAAGAATGCTTGTAATGCATCATTCCCTCAATTAGTCCCTAGCAGCAGCCATGAATCTAGTGTTCGACAATAAGATACATATGCAACAATAAGAGGAAAGAACGGCAGGGTTAAGCAATTAAACAACCCTGGCTGTTCTATATTACATTTCTATAAACCACTAGAAGATAGAAAACAGCTGAACAACCACCCAACTCCCACCACATATTTGAAACAAAAACGAAAATTTTAAGTGGAAGAAAAAGGGAAGATTCAATTGATAGCTAAAATTTCAACTGTTCCTGCAGATGTGTACAAGTCCGTTTATCACACTGTTAATGGAGGCTTCTATTGTTCATTTTGAAGTGCAGAAGAGATCCAATCTGATGCTGCTGCATGAATGTCCGACTCAATGTATGAAGAGAGCGATAAAGGAGTTATGGCAACCTGGGAGAGAAAGGAAATCAGTAAACCACCAATCTAGATAAGCAGAATGGACATCATTTCTGACAAAAACTTGAAAGTGATTCCATCAATTCCAAGTCATATTTTAACAACTAAAGCATTACAAACCAAGTTCATCAATTTCGGAAATATTTTCAAGGCAGTGGGGTTAAGATGGGACGTGTGGTCTAAAAGCAACTGCTGTTATGAAGATGGCTCCCATCCCATCACAAGCTACACTCTTACAAATGGCCCCCAACCCCTCAAACCCTCTAAAACACAGAGAACCATTTCAAACTTTAGCAGTTATCCACTAAATGAGCCTCACAAGCGTATAAAAGTCTCTGAAGTGAACCACTGACACCAATTACCACAAAAGTACAGTGTTTTAACTTACAAATCCACTTTCAAGAGCTCTGAAGTCCAGATCCTCATCGGTATCTTCTTGCTCCTTCTCCAGAAACTGAAAAAGTGATTACAACATTGATTAGTTCATCATCTTAAAGATCGGTTGAAGTTTGTTGTGGGATACAAATAAAAACAAAAACAAGCAGGGTAGAACAGTTCAGATCCGTAAAATTTCTCATCGTTGATTAACAACATAGTAACATGAAAATTTTCTGCGTAGATTCCTAAAATGAATAACAAAGAAACGCTAGAAATTTGAGTTCCACTGAACCACAAAATAGCTAGATATATTGTTAATCACCCTATTCCAAGTGTAAACTTAATCTAAACACTCTAAAACAATTACTAAACATCTTCTGTGATATAGTTCCAGTACTTATGGCTTTGTCATCTTTTCCCTATTTCTTTTGCTTACCTCCAAGCGAAAATATTTTTTTACTCGGCTGGTGTCTGATTTTCCTGCTGCCCCAACTGATTCAATCTCTACATTCTTCTTTTGAGTGGTTATGCGGCGAGCTGCACCCTGAGAGAAATGAAGATACAATATATAAGGTAAATGATAACAACCTTTTCCAAATGGAGGTAGTACAGACTAAAATGGCAAAAACACATTCCAATGTAGACACTCACAGCTGCTGAGGCATCTCTACTAAGCTGTGCAAGCTGCATTCCAAGGCTTTGCTGATTAGACATGAAATTTGGATGCCTGTTAGCTGAAATGGCTTGCCAATTCAGCATAGATCTCCACATACTTCGCTTAGCCAGTTTGAAGCCCTGCAAAGTAAAGCACAAGTAAAGAAAGAGAGACATTCCATCAGGAATAGCATACTTTGTCGTGTGCAGAACAATGTCAAAAGATGGGACACACGGCCACCCTCTATGCTTCACACCATGCAAACAACCTTAAGAATATATGCATCTACAACCTTGTTGCCTGTGGTGCTACAGATTATCATCTCAGAGATGGCCACAAGGTTCTCAGAGAAACCCATTATGTCATACTAACGACTATTTTTAGTGACACGAGCTGCTTTTTTTCCGGGTACTACCAGCAAACTTAGAGAAAAACAATTACCTTGTTTGTCGATGGAGAAGTTGGGATTTCTATGTTCAGTGAACAACTCTTTGGAAAAACCCCTTTTCCTATATCTCTGATAGCAGCAGTTATTAATGGTAAACAGATAGCAACTGCATCCTTAAAATCACTTTCCTTACTTTCATCCTTCTTCCTAGAATACATTGCAACCACAGAGAATTACTTATAATCAATTTCAGGAATTAGGAATTAAAAAAGAAGGCATCAAATTTACCAGTTCAAAGATATTGATAGAGATGGGACACCACATATCAATGCCTCTCTGGCTCCAGCAACAACGCCTGAGTAAAACCTGGAGTATTTTCAAGTGATAAGTACAGATTTAAACAGCTTCTCTAAGAGAATATCGAGCAATTGAAATACTATTTCGAATTGTATTCCTAAGTTGGTAGGCTACTGTAAATTCAAAGAAGATGCAATTCAAACAGTAAATAGGAATGTGCAAATTACTGACATGTGATGACCACAGCTTGATCCCTGGTTAATTCCACTAATGACCTGAAAATCAAATTAAAGCAAGGGTTAGCTCTCCAGAAATTATTAACAATTTGAGTGTGTTCTCTTAGACATAACAATAAAAAAAGGCTAACCAGCATTGGCTTTGACCAAGTAAACAATGCTCCAGATAATGCCAATGAGACACAATCCACTGGAGTCCCTGAACGACAATTACCAATATAGAGGGCTATATTATAATCAATTGCAACTAAAAGGTATTATATTGCAGTGAAAAATTGAAGCTGGAATACAATTGCTGTAATATACAAGGAAAACATTAAAGGCGATCACCAATTAATAGCAAACAACATTTTCTTAAAAAGAAGATGGTTAAACTCAAAATGCTTAGTGTTTCTATGCAGTTTTACAGCAGTAAAGTGAAAAAACCGCAGTCATTTGAATACGACAGATCGATGGTAGGTTGGTCCATTCCCGACACTCAATTTCAAGTCCAGTAGCATCCACAATCTACCATATTGGTAGTAATTGTAAATAACTCTTGGCATTTTCAAGCAGGGGCGTTAAGAGACTACATAACTATTTTCCCAGCTATATGCCCAACTCAGCTACTCCAGACATACCTTTATGGTCACTAAGCTGGAATGGAGACTTTTCAAACTCTGGATGCATCAAAGCTCTCATGCCCTCTCACGCTCTTATTCTTGGTATAATATAGTTTGGAAAGGGTCCCTAAAACTAAAAGCTTCTTTCACTACTTGGCTTGCAACTATGAAGAGGTTGAAAACTAAAAAAAGAATTGTGGGACCTGAAGACAAATTATGTGAACTATGTTGCAATGACCTTGAAAGCATTGACCACTTTTACTTTAACTGTGGTTATTCAGCCTCCATTTGGGCCAGTATCCAGCACTCTTAGCCTCTACTATCACGAATCAAATTGGAAGAAAATATTGGAATGGGCTGATCATAAATTCAGATCAATGGAGAAAGATAGAGTCTGCTTAAGCCTCAGCTTCAACAGACAGTCTACTCCATCTGGAGAGAAAGAAATCAGAGAGTTTTTAACAACATAGGCCCAGATAAGCATGTCTTAGCTCACAAGTTATATTGTTGGATACGAGAAACATTGTTAGCTCATTACATGGAAGACAATGAAATCTCTGAAATTAAGTTTTTTTTTTTTTTGTAGAAATGTTATAAAAGCCTTGTTTTTATTCTTGCTTAATCCATCTTTGTGGCTTAATGAATGAATTATTTCTCTTTCAAAAAAAAATCAATTTAATATCAAATTTTGACTCTACCTGAAACTTCGAAAGCTGTGGCACCACCAACATCAGCAGAAGTTACGGCAACTGTTTCCCGTAGAGTCAAGGCATGACCTGCTACTGATTTGTCCCTAGACAAACCAATTCACAAACTAAAAAAATCGCAAAAAGTTTTCAATTTTAAAGGAGGGGACGACGTAGTGGCCATATAGACCAGTGTGGAATTCAATTTAAGGTAAAACAAATAACATGATGCACGAGGACATAAAATGAGAACCCATATATCCAAACTTGATATCCTATCCATAACACGACAAGACACCATGATTAAACTCAACTCTTGAGCACAAACCAGCTTACCCAAGTAAAACGTAACAGCTGTATAGTCAGAGACAACCCAGAGGAGCATAAAAAGAAAACGTGTAAAAAGTATCCAAATAAGATAACACAGTTAGATAACTGACAAGTAACAGAACAAAATACAGTAAAAAGAAGAACCTACGATTGAGGAGCACAGACATGGACATTGTAGAGGCCTTCACGAACCAAAGCTTCAACAAGAAAGACTAAACCAGGGGACTCAATCCCATCACCATTGGTGACCAAAACAATAGGCTTTGATGAATCTTCTGTGTCCACAGAGTTTTCAACAGAGGTAGAAGTAGATTGCTCTATGGATTTATCATTCGAGTCACTTGATGGGTTCCCTTCTCCTTTTCTACTCAATAACACGTCCTGAAGATTAGAAACCAACCCAGGAGGCAAAAAGTTGTTCTTCACAGAAGTCATTTCTATGAAAACCCAACAAATCCCACAGAAAATACCCAAACACACAGAGACGATAAGGCTTTTGGATGAAGAATCAAAACCCTAGAGAGAAGGATAGAGTAGAGGCAAAAGGTGGGTAATAAAGAGCTAAAATGAAAAGTGAGATAAATGGATAGACCGGGTCTAACGGGGTTACGCTTGAAAGGAAGGAGCAGAGAGATTACAGAGAGAGAGAGAGAGAGAGAGAGGGCAATTGAGTTTCAATGGTGATGATTAAAGAGAGGAGAGAAAGAACAGTTTTTGTGTAACAAAGATTCAAACTTGGAAAAGGGCAGTTTGTTTGATTAAGCCTTTGGGGTGTTCCTTTTCAACTAAGTACATGGCAAGTTTAAAGATTGAATCTTTAATCGTTTTTCCAAGGTTATGTTACTTTCGCCTTGTAACATACATGACTACCATGATTCATGTTTGGTAATAACCATAATCTTATATAATCTAATATGATATCAGATGAATCCTTGACATGCAATGCATGTACAGAAATTTATGTTATTTTAGGTTCACTTGTGATCCCCAGTCTACATCAGTAATCTCCCACCCAATTTAACTAAATAAGATAAAACGTGGAAAATCTGTATTTCAGTGAGTGAAAATGAACAAAATTTGTGTCATATCTGCATTTCACTGAGTGAAAAGGAACAAAATTTGTGTCATGGATGGATGGTGGCAGCCATTATCTTGGAATTTCTTACATTACCGGTTAAGGTTATTCTTTTGTCCCTTCAGCATCTTATCTCGCTGTTTAATCAAGATGGCAGAAAATGGAATAAACAAGTATTAAATGGTCTTGTCCTTGGTGGAGTGTATTGTGAGATGACGATATTGCTACACGCCTTCCATTAATTTCTCTTTTACCAGTTTGTCTTCACCCTCCAAGTGTCCGATTTCAAGAAATTTGAAGGCCTCTCCCTCAATCAAGCATCAAGTTCCGATTGAATGTGAGATGATTTAAGTCTAAAACTTTGAAAAACCATAGATGTGATTTTGATTCAATGTTCCGATTGAATGTGAGATGATTTACTTTTACTTTTACCTTTTTTTTAAAGAAGAAAAACAAAACAATGAGTTGAACCCACATGCCCTTGACCCACCTTCACAAGGGCCCTCCCAAGACTTTTGTATGCACACTCAGAACTAATGACTCTGCTAGAGAAGTAGAAGAAACCATTGTTTTTTCAGCTTCCAGATTTAACTTTTTAACGTTAAGTTCTAACGTTAACTTTTCTTTTTTTTTTTCCAAATAAAGGAGGGTATACGCTACTAAACACTAGTTACACGAGACATATTCTTGATCTGATGGTGCCAGATTTGTTATCTGCGAGGATGCTATGAATGTCATCTGGGGATCGAGTAAATTCGTGAATCCTTAACGTTAACTTTTTTATATTGGTATGCATAAAAAATTTCTTTCAAGCATTTCGTTGTATCTTTTACTTATATTTTTTTAATTTCCATCAATATATAAATCTAAGATACTACAACTCAAGAATTGGCAGCAAACGATTTTCATAATTCTAACTTCAGTAATTTAAAATTTAATTTTTTTATTTTTTCTTTATATTTTTCGGCTGACAAAATAATTGAATATATTATAATTAATTTGTCTTCTATAACAACATATCCTCGTATATACAATGTCTGACAATGTTTATTTCAACATCATATTTATACTCTTAGGTTGTTTATTTTTTTTGATCGGTATATATAAACAAACGTGTGAACACACACGTAAACAAAAATATATTAAAGTTAAAACTTGAATGGAGCTCCGTTATTTTGACGTAGGACTTGGTTTCTAAATTACATGCCATTTAGGTTTCTGAATACGACATAATTTCCTACTCTTAAACAAATTCAAGATGAATAGTTGATGTACTAATTAGCTTTTTATAGTGTTTTCTTTACTCTTCACCTAGCTATATTTTAATAATTTCAAAGTTAGATAAATGATTACATAATGATAAAAATATGTTTTTAAAGTATATATTTTTATATATTGTCGATTTAATGAAACCCTTCTTTTTTATTTGTCTAAAGTTTATAAAACGTTACGAAGGACCCTTAGTTGAACTATCCGATTTAGAGCTAACTGAGGAGTATCAAACAGAGAGTTCAAAATTTCTTAAATGAAAAAAAATCACTAGTTACCTTTTTTATTGAATTTCGGGAGCAACAACGTACTATGGACCAATTCCGTGACATGCTCTCCAATTAATCTTTGCATGTGAGCTATTTAATATTCCATAATCACGAAGTCTTAAATAGAGTAGTTAGTTGAATGAAAGCTGACAATTAAAATTTGAAATTCAGGGAAACAAGTCTTACGCTATTTGAATTTGACCAGCTCAATTACGTTAAAAGAAAAGAAATGATAATAATAATCTTATGCTGGACCTGTCTGAAGTCAGAAGGGAAGGTGTTGTAGTCACGTCCCAAGTTAGCACGATTCTTTTCTTCTGTTCTGAGCTTTCCACTTCAATCATAAGTATTAGATTAGAGTCTAAATGCATTTGCTATTTTATTCTTCTATCTTCTTATGCAACAACAAATTCAATTCCATTGACTGACCAAAAAATACAAGAATGGATGTAAGTTGAATACGCAACTCTTGTAAACATTAGCCCTAAGTTTGGGTATATCCACTTCAATGAAGTGATGTTGAAGAAAGGGACATGTGCATGCATAGGTTACTTATATATGTTAAGTTATGGGAAGTAAGATCTGGAGGTTGAGAAGCTGGCCGTCCCAATTGACAACCAAAATATTTGAGTATCACGTCCTATAAAGTGAAGCAGGTGTACATGGTAGTCCTACATTAGTAAATCTTTATGCTTAATGTCCCATTTCTTTGTAATACGCCTGTAGGCCCCTGAGCTAAGCACTGCCATTTCCCCTGTGAACAATGTTAAGAGTTTTGTACATTACCGATTGAAAAACGGTACAAAACTTGACTCTTTAGTACTAGTCATCGATGCCAGTCAGTATCGGCGATTTCGCATGATACCAATCGGTTACCTCTGTTTGATGAAATCACCTCTATTAGTTGAAATCGTCTCTGATGAGTTAAACGCCTCCACCTTGTTGAAATCGCCCTCACCTGCTCTGTCGAAATCACTTCAGATTCACCCGTGGGACTGATGAGACTAACCTCTGCTACAATTTGAAGATAGAAAGGATGGTTGACATGTAACAATTTTATGCCGTACGTCTTCGCAAGGAATAGATCAGGGTTAAATTATTTTTGCACCAGAATTGTAAAAACTAAAAACTCCTTTTCCTTCAATACATCATTTTAATTTTAAAAAAAACTCTAAAACATCTACATATCATTCAATCCTCTTTCTGACTCCTCTCAAAATTATAATGTACATAATACTCTATTCTCTGTTCCATGCAAAATTATCCAATGTTACTTGATAAATATGTGAAAAATAATGTTAATAAAAATAAATAAATTATTGTTATTTTAAATTTCTATTATTATGATTTTTGGAGATAAGGTTGAGGTAAAATTATAAATTATACAGTATAATCTATTAAATGAATATTTTGCAATTTAAAAAAATTTACAGACTATTTTATAAATTAAAAAACTTACTTGAAACAGTACCTGCTATTGACCGATACCAATTCAGTATCGTACCAAAATCAAATTTGGTACTAGTACTGGTACATATGTTTCTATCTATCTATATGTGTGCCTATAACCATATTTACATGTTGATGAGCAGACATATGTTTTGTACATCTAATTAAAGAGAAAGAAGAACATTGGAGTTGGTAATATATCAGTTCTTGCTCTAGATTTATCAATCTTACCTAGGTGGTAACTATGAATTTAGAAAACCTTCTATAAGTTTTGTGGAATATATTGCTAGATCCTTGGAAATTATTCATAACTTGTCAAGTTCTAGGTAATCATGAACCATTCTAACCTTTTTGTAACAATTACATGCTTTTCTGCTTTCTTTTCTTTACACTTCTTTTTGACAACTTATCACTTAAACAAACAATGCTCATGATATTTAAGGAACAAAAGTAGGGGTCCTAATGATCGTGGCAAGTTTAAAAATAGTTTAAAGTCCAAAGGTGACAGAGACATGAAGACATGCCACTATTGGGATAAACTAGGACACATTAAGAGGTTCTGCTATAAGTGGAAGAGGGATCAAAAAAAAGGAAGCTTATCAGGATGATGATGATAATAAGAGTACAACTGCAACTACTTCAAGCATGGAAGATAAGGTGTCACTAGTTTGTACAACTAATGAATGCTTCCATATTAGCAATGTTAGTTTGGAATGGCTTATCAACACGGAAGCATCTTATCATTGTCTTCCAAAGAAGGAGTACTTCTCAAGCTACAAGAGCCACGATTTTATGAGTGTCAAGATGGGAAATCAAAGTTTCACTAAGATAATTGGTATGGGTGATATTCGAGTTTAAACAAATGTCAAATGCTTATTGACCTTGAGAGAACTATACACATCCCTGATCTAATGCTAAATCTGTTATTGGCAAATATGATAGATCAAGAAGGGTTTTAGCACACTTATGGGGATAGGAAGTCGAAACTATCCAAAGTTACAATGACGGTAGCCTGAGGAGAATTATGTTGCTTACTGTATAAGCCACACTTAAAGGTGTGTTGTGGTGGAGAATTATACACAGCCGAAGAGGAATCATCACTGAATATGTGGCATCAATGATTAGGACATATGAGGCATTAAAGTTGTTGGTTGGAAAATCCCTTATACCAGTTAAGAACTCAAAACCATTTAATCCTTGCGATCATTGTTTGGCTGAAAAGTAGCATAGAGTCTCTTTCAAGAAAAGATCTACAAGGAAGTTGGAGTTATTGTAGTTGGATCATCAGATGTCTGTGGCCCTATTGAGGATAATGAGCAGGGGGAACAATTGGATTGAATAGTTGATGAAACATAGCTTCGAAGGTCGACAAGAGGATAAAAGGCCTTCTAGAAGGTATCCAAATTCTGAATACTTATTACTTACTACTAAGGGGGAGCCTTAGAATGTGCAAGATGTTGCATTTTGTGAAAACGTTAGATATCATTGGTTGAGGTCTATAATAGAAGAGAAACAATTAATGTTAAAAAAGATTCATGCAGATTTTATTGGTGTTGATATGCTGATTAAAGTGGTTCTCAGAAAAAAAAGCATAAGATAAATGTAATCTTATCTTGTTAGTTGTGATGTAGATAAATCCTATCAAATAGAGTCCTATTTAGATGAGGATGTCATCTTATTGGATAATATGTTGTAATCTGATTAGGATAAGATGTGATCTAGCTAGTTAAGTTCAGTTAGGATTCTAACTTAGCTATCAATCCAAAGGTGCTTATAAATAGTTCATTCGAACCTTACTCCACATAAGAGATAGAGAATGCGATCACAACGTCCAAAAGTGAGGAAAAACAGAGAAAAGGAAAAAAGGGTTAGATTCTCATCCTTGTTTGATTGTTTTTGGGATTGGTTTGAGAGTTTGATAATTGTGATATCAACTTTGGTTTAGTCTTGAAACTTTGTGAGATAAATTGTTGTTGTGGGGATGAGAGATCAACTTTTTTTGTAAATCCTTATTGAGTTTAATGGATTTATTTTGTCGGTTTGTCCTGTGGTTTTTCCTTTACACTTGAGGGGTTTTTATGTTCAATCTTGGTGTTTGTTTCACGTTAGTTTCTCATTCTCGTATTTTTTGCTACTATAATAAGGAGAGTTCTTTCTTGTCGTTAATATTTGGTTCATCTTTTAGAGTGTATTTGTCTCCTAATAATAATCACTTACCCGAAGAATGTAGCATATACAAGGTCCAAAAGCTTCCATTGCCTTGGATTCCAATTAGACACTAGTAGATTTAGGTATCCTATCATTTCTCGTTTTTGACCTTATTTCTTGGCGACGACCCAATGTAGGTCTTATGGGTTTAATAAACCTAATATATGTTGAAGCTCATATTATTGAAACCTGTGTACTCATAAAGTTAGTAATAATAACTATGATCATATATCTATTATAAATACAGGGCCTCTTGTCTTTATAACCAAAGCTTGAACATTATACGTGATTTCTGAGCTGATAATTCGCTAAACAAACAACACATTGAAATATAGAGAATAGAACAGGAAATTAGGCTTTATATTTTAATTTTTAATAAAATAATTAATAATTAGTTAGATAAATAGTGGACACATGGCAATCACATGGTAAGCAAAAAAAAATTTTTGCTGCAAACCACTTTAACAAAGTTAACAAAAAACTTAACGTCATGTTATTTTCACAATAAATTAAAAGTTCTAGTATTTTACCACCATTTTTTAAAGTCTGGGCTAGTATTGAAAAATTAAAATAAGTTTGACATTTTTATAATTTACCTTTATTATAATTTTCTTAAATTATTAATTCTGAGTCAAGTTTAAATGCTTCGGTTGGGTTTAAGAGCTCAATTAAGTTACGATATTATATGAGGGACATCTGATTAGTGAGATAACATATTCTAAAGTGTCAAAACTTTTGGGATTTTTTCAATTTAGTGTCAAATCTTTTAAAATTTTTAATCAAGTGACTAATCTTTTAAAACCCTAACAACTTAACTCAAAATGTTAGTTTTGCTAGTTTTTTTTCAGATGTGGCTTACAGAACCACTTTTGGCCATGATATGTAGACATCCATGTGAAAAATTGATGGATATGTAGGCATCCACATAGACTAATACATAACTCATAGCTCAACCCATAACCCA
>JAOQMM010000001.1:9421554-9435982 GCA_027563515.1 Erythroxylum platyclados
CATCCATGTGAAAAATTGATGGATATGTAGGCATCCACATAGACTAATACATAACTCATAGCTCAACCCATAACCCATACCTATAACACACCCACTTTATTTTAAAATAACTCTCTCCTTCTTCATCTTCCACCTACCTATTTATCCACTATGTCATCTTCAAAAGAACCATCCTTTCCTCTTTTTTGTTTGTAATTGGAAACACAATTACATTATTGCATTTAAGTTCCTTTGAAGACTTTTGTTGTTTCCTTTTTTTCCACATGCCTTTAATACTTTTCTTCTTTATTCTATCTCATCTAAAACTTCGCTTGCTAGGTATATTTTCCCTATATGTTGACTATTTGTTTTTGCATTCAGTGTTTCATGGTGCTTTGTATGATTTTATTGCTTTTATGTTTCTATCATGCTTTTTGCATCAAGTTAGAATTGTGAGCACATATGACAAAATTCTAGCTTGCTACATCTCTTATTGACATTTCATCAAACAAGTTGCATATGTCTGTGAAAAATGTCATTATTGTGCTACGAAGTTAAGATAGGTTGCTAGAGTTCTGACGTCCCAATTTAAGAATTGCTTTCATCATAATATTTTAATAAGTTAAGTGAATTTTTAAGGTTTTTCTAGACATAATTGACCTCTTAAACAAGTCACCAGTCATAGAAAAATAAATTATTTTTAACCATTTATTTTGTGTTGTGTAAGATTGATGCTTATCCAGTCATTTATGTAGATGTCAATCAATTCCTGATCCTGAATGGTTTTCAAAAGACTCAGTGCTTATGTCATGCATTGCTCATTTATAATCTGAAGAGTATTTGTTTCTGCATATTCCTTTTGACTTTTTTGGAATTGTATGAGAGGACACACAAAGTAAATTAATTACATTTCTAAAAACAATGACTTATATAAAAGACCAAATAGGTCCATAAGTAAATTGTATTGAATGATTATATAAACATAAGCTTAGAATATGTTATGAAGATAATTGTAAATGTTTTTAGTCTACCATAAAAGTTAGCCATAGGGCTCACCATGTGTACTTTGAGAACGATTCATTATGATATTGAATGTGCACTCTAGCTTCTAGTCTTAATAGGCTCTTTAAGAATGTGTGATGTATATATATAGAACTATTCTTTCCTCGCTAATACAACCTAAGCTTAAGTAGGTACAATTATAGTGATATTTATAGATAGCCAATTAGAATTATAATTATTTTAGTATTGATGATGATGATAGAAATTAATCTTAACACATGGGTAGGTTGGACCTATAACTTTGGTTTCTTTTTGTGATCATAACTGTCAAAGTAAAAATTCCTACTAATTCTTTCTTAATTATTTATATTCGCTTGTATAAAGTGGTTATGATAAAAAGGACCTAGTCTTGTAGAATTTGGTGAAGTTGAGATGGTTAAATAACCTAATCTTTCAGAAGACTGAACTCTAATGTAAGGTTAAGCTGCTCTAGTATCCTGTTACTTCATAAACAACTAATTTGCAAAATTTATGCTTTTATCTTCTTTCAAGAGTTTGCTTGATTGTATAAGATCTTTATTTGCTTGATTGTATAAGATCTTTATTAAATGAATTTTCTTATCTTACATCAATTTTGTGATTGTTTAATTGGATGCTAACAAATTACACATATTTGTATGCAGGTAAACAGAGATGGATGGTTAGGATGGAAAATTAACTATGTTTTATAGTGAAAAGTGTCTTTAGGGAAGATATTGTAGATGTGGGTGGAGATGTTAAAAGATGGGGCATTAAAATTGATAGGTTTTGTTATTGGAACCTTAAGAGGATGCTCATAGAGGATGTTAAGGATCAGAAAGCAAATAAGTTTATATATAGGGTTCCAAGATTTGGTCTAAAAAATTGGTTGATGATGGAAGATAAGGCTGATGCTTATGTGATGAAAATATGTAATCTAATTAAAGAATAAAAAGAAATAAAGATCTATATTGATCAAAGATCCAATTTCTCACATTTAAAACAATCTTTTAATGATGATGTTGATGTGGAGGTTATTACTGGCACTACAGATAATGTCCCCATCAATGTCACTCAGTCCATAGTTATGAAGCCCATAAATGAAGTTGTAGCTAAGTAAGAAGTTGTAGGTTTAAAAGATAGTAAAGTTGATCTAGTTGAACAAGACAATAATTTATTTGTTGAGGTAAAGATTAGAGGGTTACGATTCTAATTTAGATGAAGAAGATTTGGAATTCTCTAGGGATTTTGCAACTTCATTTAAAAAGGGAAATTAAAGAAAATAATAAAGAGCAAGTTTGCAACATATAATAGAAAAAAGGAAAGATAGAAAAGAAAATGCAACAGATGTTGGAGATGATAATAATGAGAATGATGTACAAGATGAACTTTTGATAGATTACTTTGAATAAGATGACAATTGCAACTTTGAAGAAGGTTGTTTAGATGTGGATGTGGGTTAAGACATAAATAACATTTTTATAAAATTAACCCTTATAAGAAAAACATCGAGATTAAGATTGGTATATTATTTGACGATTCTAACTAATTCAAAGAAGCACTTCATAAGCTTGCTATTAATGAAAGAAGGAAGTTTATTTTCACGAGGAATAACAAACAATTTGTGAGAGCCAGATGTGTGAGTAAGTACTGCAAATGGTACATTTTGCTAGCTTAATGAAAGATTTAAATAGTTTTTAAGTAAGTACTGCAAATGGTACATTTTGCAGGCTCAAAGTGTCTTGCTAACAATTATTTCAAGGACCTCTAAAGACTCATTATAGTAAAGCCAATAAACTTAAGGAAGTTTGTTAAGAAAGATTTGAGAGTTGATCTTGGGTTTGGTGATAGAGGAAATGCAAGCAGGTGTTAGAGTAGCATATAACAAGCTATAGGATTTTAGGGAAGAACTTTTTAGGTCAAATTTTGATTTGATAATTGAATTGGTTATTGAAAGGCTATCACTTGGAGATTATTTGAAGCCATCATTTGATAGAATGTATGCGTATTTTGAGTGATGCAATCTTAAAGCGTGTACTAGAGAATAAGTTTAATAAGTATCCAAAAACATTGAAAGTTTTACTTAAACCCATGAATGACATCAAATTTAGGAAACTATTAACTTAGTATCTCATACGCACTTCTCTCTTCCATCCATTCTTTTTTTTTTTTGGTCTCTTCACAAAAAGATAAATTTCATCTTAAACTTTTACATCAATTCATAACAATTTTTAATGGCAATTACTAATAATTCAATACTTGATATTCTAATTTTCAACTTCAAGATTTTTTTTCTTCTTCTAGTTTGTTTATCTTCTTTAACAATCCATATATGATACTCAAAGCTCTTTTGCACATTGGAGGATAAACCTACTAAGAAAACTAACAACTTTGATGTAAAAATTAAGTTAGTAATAAAAAAGTTAACAATAATATTGAGATTAAAAATTCAGAAAACTTAAAAAACCATAAAGTCAAAAGATACCCCATATCAAATACAAGAAACAAAACATCTTCCCAAATTTCTCTCTACTCATAAAGTTTGCATGACAATCATTAGCCCAAAAAATAAAAAAAAATTCTTCAACTAATCCAATCGTCGAACTTGCATATGTTTTTTGACTTATAATGCTTCTTAATCTTGGCCAGTTGTGTTAGAAATTGTAATATGATAGGAAGTTTATTTTAGAGTGAGATTGTAACATTATAAGAAAATTTATTTTAGAGTTCAAATGCTAATAATCTACTGGAATCTTAATTGAGGAAAATTAATTAATATTGTGCAATAGAACCAGAGTCCTATTCAACTGGTATAGAAAGCAAAACATGGTTAATTCACAAAGTTTTCCAGGTTCTAATCTTAGCTAAAATAAGTACCTCAAATGCTTCCCGCATATTTCCAATATTTGTAAGATAAGCTTTATCATGCACTTGTGGTAAATAATCCATTTTGGTTTGGAGTAATATATTGGTAAATTAAAGTTTTGATAAAGGTTTTCTTCTAAATATGTTAATCAAGACTATTGAAAAACTTATCAAAAATCATGTATATTAAACAAAAGGGTTGATTTTTAGATAGCACTTCTATATAACTAGTTATATGCTGGGCATATGTAAATTGAAGAAATTATACAAAATTTGAAACTTGTCCATATTATAATGCTTACTTATAGTTTAATCACCTCAGAAAGAACATCTAAAAGAAAAGGAGTCTGAACCACAAAAACATTTAGTTGAACATAAAAAATGAAAAAGAAAAGAAGTAAACAAAATCAAGTTTGAGAAGCTTATCAAATCTCAGAAATCAAATGTGCGTGTATGAAATGAATGATGCACCCCCTTCAATTGACGATACCTAAGAAGGAACATAAAGAATGTCATCAATCATGTAAGAAAAATGCAATTGAATAATATGAAGAAAATAGAGAAACAAAGATATCAAACCCTAATGCTAAACCCGATAATACTTAGCCTTAATTCTTTATCTTTAATATTTTATTAAAGGTGAAAACCCAAAAAGAGGACAAATGCAGCTTGAAGACAACAAAGAGGACAAATGGAGACTCCTCAGAGGAACTCAGATGCAATACAATAATTGTGATTCCAATTGCAGATGACAAAGAAGAAAGGAGGGTTCTTTTGAAGATGACACAGTAAATATATGGGTAGATGAGAGATGAAGGTCATGGTGCATGTTATTTTGAAATAAAGTGGGTAGATTATGGGGTATGGGTTATGTATTGAGTCATGGATTATGTATTAGGCCACATGGATGCCTATGTGTCTATCAATTTTCTACATCAATGTCTACATGTCATGGCTAAAGGTGATTTCATTAGCCACATCAGAAAAAAAAAAAAAGCTGAGATATTAAAGTTTTAAAAAGTTAATCAATTAATGGAAAGTTTTACAAGGTTTGACATTGAATTAAACAAATCCCAAAAGGTTTAACACTTTAGAATATGTTATTCCTTTGATTAGTCCACATCTAATATTCATATCATATATGTTTCATTGTTATTTTTCAATTGAAGTTTAAGAGAAGAATTTTTTAAAAATAATTAAAAACTATAAATAATTTTTTCAAAAATTTTAAAGGCTAAGAAGGGTTCTTAAAATTTCTTAAACTATATGAGATGTTTACATCTTTTACTTTTATAGTTTTGGTGTTTATATTTATTGTCTTATGCCATTTTTTTTAATTTGGTTTTCATCAATTCATCCTAGAAATTGAGATCCACGAGACCATTTGCATAATATTAAAAGATGGAGAGTAATAAGGATCTTTACCCCACATTACTTTAGCCTTTTCAATTAAATGGTGAGTCATAGAGTTTAGAATTGTGTATTGTATAGCATAAATACAGAGTATAATAGAGGGGAAAATATCTTAACAAGTAAAATATCTCTTTTTTTTTCAAAGGAAGGAAATGAATAAAAAGAGGAAGATCGTGAAAAATTAATGAGAAATATATGACTTAATACTTTAATATTCTATTTGAATTAATTTTAAAAATAAAATAAAATAATTTATATTTTAGATGCATCTTTAAAAATAGTGGTAGATGTAATTTGTGTGATATTTTATAATAACCGTATTTTTAATATATTAAAAATATTTGATTTATTTTAATTAAAATTATAAAATTAATTAGATTAATAAATTTTAAATATAACTAACTAAATAAGAATTCTTTTAATTCATGCACATATAATATGTTTAAAATAATTTTTTTGAGGAGTAAAAAAAAATTAGAACGATTTAATTAATAAAAGTCAATTAGATTTTTTATTAACATTAGGAACATTGTTTGTATTTAAAAATGATAATTTATCTTGAAATGTTCAAATTTAAGTTAAAACGTCAAGACTTGGATGCCCAGGGCCAAATTTAAAAGAAGACACAAGTTCCAGGAGAGCAAACATATGCGTGAGTCAGGACCGCCCTTCCCCAGCCTTGGTCCAGCGTGTTTGGATCTCTGCTTAGAAATTAATGGAAATAGAAGGCGAAGATGGTTCAAAAATGGATCTGAAAGCGGGATCCAATACCATGTTTGGTAGAGGCTCAGGATTCAATACAAATGATAGAACTGTCTCTCGCCAACACGTTCTATTTCAGCTCGAAAACCAAACTGAGTCTGCACATAGGGTTTCATTTGAAGTTATTGGAAAGAACCCAATTTGGGTGCGAAGTACGGAGCTTGGAAACGGTATCAATGTTTTCAAGAAGTCGGAGAAAGGCGAGGTTGTGATCGGAGATGGCTTTTGCATTTCAAGTCAAAATCCTGTTTGGTTCACAGTGAAAGGGGTTGGTGGTAGTGTAGAGAAGAGGGTTCTCGAAAGTGAGAGTGGGAGTGAATTGGGTGGAGATTTGGAAGAAGTTGACGTTTGTGGGATTGACCCAGTAAAAGGTTTGGTTTTTCTCAGACTACTTACTGTTACAGTTTTGATCTTTTTTTGTTTTGTTTATAATGGTTATAGAGCCCAGAGGCTATGTCTAGCTGTTGTTTTATAATATTTCTAAATTCATCGAGTTTTCGTTATAAGTGAATTTTCAATTTGTTGCATGTGACGAAAATGAAGTGAAATTTAATGGTTTGGTCTTTCTCAAGCTACTCTGGTTAAGTTTTTCTTCTTGCGTTGTTTCACAGTTTTTTATGTTGTTTCTGCTTTCATGGTCAGAGGCGTTTTCGGTTAGAAACTACAGCATTAGTTGAGTTCTACTTTCTATTCTGAATTTGGTGCATTCAACTTTGACTTTAATACGTTCCATTGTTAGAGAGGGTTTCGATGTGCTGCTTGAGAAAGAAAGGTAGTTAAGTTTAATGATCATGGTATTGAATGCAGAGTTTGGATTTCTCGTCATTGGGCATGAGTTTGATTCCTATCCAAAGATTCGTAATGCGAAGGATTGGGATTGGTTTCTTGAAGAATCTGAAGCAGAAGGAGATAGTGAGGATGATGGGAATGAGAAGAGGGGCAGTAAGGGGAAGGGAAAGGGGAAGAGGAAGAAGAGAGTTGGAGGCAATGAGGAAGATGATGATTGGACTGGTGAGAGTGAAGATGATAAGCAAGTTGTTGCGAGAATAAGCAAGGTTGGGAAACCAAAATATATGACAAGATCGAAGGGTCTTAACCAAACACATGAAAATGCTAAAAGAAAGAGAACTTCTGGCACAAAAAAGGAATATCCCAATGAGGAAGACAATGATGAGGATGAGACTCTTGGAGGTTTTATTGTCGATGACGATGAAGGTATTGATGACCAACTAGAAGAAAATGATGAGTTCGAAGAGGAAGAGTTCTTGGACGATGAAGAACAAGATGAATGAGAATTAGATTGCCTGTAGTTCGCAATATCACGAAGTGGTACTTCCTGTTTTGCTGATAATGGTTCATTTGTTACGTTGTATCTACGATCAAGCTGGTCAAAGTCAGCTTTTGCTTAGTTGCATAGGTAGACGTAAAAAGCTAATTGATGTACACTTTTGGTAGTTTTTGTTTGTAGGAAGATAGTGGGAGCTTCTGCTTTGTATCATCATATACTGTGTTTCGTATCATATGCTAATGTAATGCTCCCTTTTTGATCCTCTATTCTTATTTTATGTCGTCCTTTTTTAGTCATAAATTTCTCTCTGTTCCATTTATTTATTATGAAATTTGTGTCTAAAAAAGGATGACATAGAGTAAGAATATAGAGAATATAACAGAGAATTCGGTGAAATTTGATTAAATCGCTTAGACTAATAGCCTACAGTCGTCTTCCTACTATCGAATGCACATGAAAGACAAGTTTTGCAAATTAGACAACCCCTTAAGACCCGTCTTTCTTATGCTAAAATCTGTTATTTCATTTTCTTAAAGTTTTGCATTTTTTCATAATATTTTTTTTATTATAAAGTTTGCATCTTCTATCTTTTCCCCAACAATGTATTCGTCCTCTAAATCCATCCTGTTACATAAAAATGTTATCTCAATTTTCACTTCCTCCATCAAATTGAATCCCTTATCTGATGAATCCAAAAATGGTAAAACCGTATGCGACCCTTTATGCAATCAACAACTTTTCTACCTTGATCATAGTAAAACATCATTTAAAACAAAAGATTAAACTAAATTCATATCAATTAAATATATTATCCTACGAGATTTTAAATTTGGATAAGATAAATGTATTTTTAAAAATATACACTAAAAATAGAAATTTAAACTTTAACTGTTTGTGATGCGAATATTTTATCTAAACATCCTAGTAAGTCATGAAAACAACGCAAAATGACCTGAGTTTGATGTGTTCTCTAGGACTCCGGAGTCCGGAGTACGATGCTGATAAAGACTCTATCTTGTTCTTTTTTTATCCTTTCCTTTTTTGGGTTATCTAATTAATGATGGAAGCTTCTGTTTTAGTTTAAAAAGATCACGTCTTCGATTTCATCCAGTTTGGCTAAATCACGTATCCCTTTTTCCTAATGTAATTGAAAAGTGAAACTTGAGCCAATCCAATTGTCACGTAAACGGTCTCTCTGCCTACAAACCCTTAACTGGACTAGGGTGTAGCTTTTGTTTCCAGTATTGAACTAAAAATGGACGAAGATAGGCGACTTGAGGAAAATGATGTGGTGGGCATAAATGGAGTGAAGGAAGAAGATGAAGAGTATTATGGTGATCTTTGTGATGGTTTCGGAGAAGAGGGTTTGGTTGATGCAGTGAATAAAAGAAAAGATGAACACCCTTCACCTGCTTCGTCAACTAATTCTGGGTTGAATTTAGATTTCGTTCCTTTGGTGTTTAGTGATTAAAAGTGGAGTCTTTGTTAAAGTTGTGATGTGAGAAATAACTTTAGTTTTTCGTTTTCTTATGTCTTGTAGAAAACTCTTTGTTGGTGGCATCTCCTGGGAAACGACTAAAGGTGAAAAGAAAATTCAAGTTCATGCCTTAATGCATTTTTTGGTTACAGACAATGTGCTGATGAACTTGATATGTGGGGGACTGTGGTTTGGTAGTGTTGAGTATTTGGTGGTTGGGACGGGGAATGAGGTCGGTTGAGTAGCAGCATTGTCTTGGGTATTGCAAATTGTAGCTCAGCAATGAGTGACCGGGTTAATGCTTCTGTATAAATTGGTTGCAGTGTTATCTCTTTTAGCTTATTTGTTTATGCTGGGGTGATAGACTGTGCTTGTGTACTTCTCAAGATTGACATCCTATTTTTGCAGTCATGACACTACCCCAAGGCTGCAAGGTTATCAGTCTTTTGTAATTTTTGTTAAATTATGTGATGGAAGGAAGTTTAAGAATCTCATTAAAATAGGTATTTTAATTTTACGTACATGTTATAGCTCGGTTAGTAGAGGGCGATGTCTTTGTTTGTGCTTTTTAAATCGAGGAATTTCAATGTTTTAAGTTTGATTGATTTGCAAGAATTATGCCAAATATCTTCCACTCCCTCGTTTCATTATGTTGGAATTGCTTCTGCAGTAGGCAATGTTGATATGGTCAGTTGCTACTTTTTACTGCTTTCTTTGGATATATAGCTTATCTTCTGGTTCTTTGTTAGTGCTAATTACACTTCTAAATAGTTGTCATCTGTTCCCGTGATTCCAATATATTTTTGCTGATTTCTCTCAGAGACATTTGTGCTCTACTTCAGCCAGTATGGAGAAATTGCTGACTCCGTAGTAATGTTAGATAGACACTCTGGACGGTCACGGGGATTTGGATTCGTAACTTTTGCTGACCCTGCAGTTGCTGATGAGGTTTTAAAAGCAGAGCATGTTATAGATGGCAGATTGGTAACATAAACACTCCTATTGCTTGGGTGTCATAAGATACTAAGTTCCCAAAATTCTTTCTTCTTTCACCATAGTGATTGTTAATCTTGATCGAGAGGTATTTTGTTGTTAGGTGGATGTCAAGAGAACAGTTCCAAGGGAAGATATGGGCAATAATGGCATCATACCATCATCAAACAAAATTTTTGTTGGTGGAATACCATCATCGTTGACTGAAGGTTAGATGGTTCAACATTAACTGTAAATTTTCGACATTTCCTTTCACTTGATCATCTATGATGGTTCCGCTTTCAACGTTGCTTTTGCAACACAGATGAATTGAGGGAACACTTCTCATTGTATGGTGTCGTTATTGAGCACCAAATTATGATAGACCATCAAACTGGACGGTCTAGGGGCTTTGGATTTGTCACTTTTCAAAGTGAGGATGCTGTTAAGAAAACATTTTCAGCAGGCAGAATACATGAACTTGGAGGCAAACAGGTGTAGAAATTTGGTTTGAGTTTTGATACTACTGTTATCTTATGTATATGTTAAAAGTAAAAACGTTGAGGTTTGATAATATAATGTTTAGGTGGAAATAAAGAAGGCTGAGCCAAGAAGACCAGGTGGTGATTATTGTAATGCTGGAAAGTCCAGTAGTAGAATCAATATTTATTCAGGTGGATACAATGATTGTCAGAGTTCAGGCTATGGGTACAACGAAAAAATGGGCAGAGGACACGGTTGGTATGGCTGCTATTTTGGATACCCTCCTTGTGAAGTTTATAGTGGAGGCTTTCCTGGAGCTGCTACGGCTTTTTATGGTGACTATGGTGGCTGTGGTTACGGATTATGTTTTGAAGGACCGGTAATGTTTGCTGGTAGTAGATATGGAGGCACCGGTTTTCGTCTTCCTGGTTTGAACAGTGCTGCTGGCGGATATCTGGGTGGTCGAGGACATGGAAGAGGAAGTGATAGAGGGAATGTTGGCAGTGGCAATGAAAGCAGGAGTAGGCTCACTGTTAATGGCGTCCATGGCAATGACAATGAATATGAAGTTACTCTTAATATGGGCGATGAAAGGCATCATCCACAGAGGAGATGAAGAACTGAAATTCCGAGTACCGAGGCTGTGGATGAGGAAGATTGACTTTCATGCTAGTAGGATTTTGTTTGGTCATATACTGGATTTCTAATATTTCACAGTTTATATGGTATTGACTTTGAACGTTTTACCACTTCGGCCTAGCAAAATGTAAACGTTTACCCTTCTCAGATCCGGTGCAAAAATGTAAGATTTTGGATGTTTGCTTTTGTGCTGGGACTGGGATGAGTCTCAAGATTCTTTCGATGACCTATGTTTCTGTTTAATTTCATCGATTGTGCAAAATATGCGGTAACAATGGCATCAGGGAAATTATACCCAAAGAAAAAAGAGTTCTTTTTGCTATATTTTTTATTTTATTAATTAATGTTCATTTATGATAAAATGAACCGTTTGCACTTTGCAAATTATTATTATTATTATAATAATAAAATTAATATTTTATAAAATTGTTTTTCTTGAATTGCAATCATATTTTTTCATTTTTCTTTATCTTTTTTGAATTGCAAATTATTTTTACCTTTTCTAAAGAAATAATATATTTAGATGATATATTTTACTTTTACCCTTATTAAAGATATTATATTTTCTGTTTACTATTTTTAAAAAGATATTATATTTTAAAGGGTAAAAGACATTATCATTTTTTATTTTCACCCAAAGTTCTTATGTATTAAAATCATGCAAAATTCTAATACTTAAAATTTTCTTAGATTGACAAATTTGTTCACATGGATACCTATGTCATACGAGATAACTAAGAATTAATAAATCAAACCATGAGGATGATAAAAGCGTTCAGTCCTACTCGAAATTAACGAACTCAATTTGAGTTGACCGAATTTCAATTTGGTTCAAACCTTATCCTTTTAAATTTAAGTCTCAAGTCGAACTCGAGCTTAGACTTCATTGTCCAACTATACTTGAAACTCAAATTTATCATATTACATGAAACAACATTGTTTTGTTAATGTAATAAAATGATGTCGTTATGTGTATTGATGAATGAAAAACAAAAAATTAGAGAACCTAGCCCTTTATCTTCTCTTTTTGTTTATTGCTCAACGCTCAGTTTTCTCTCTCCTTATTCTTGATTTCTCTACTTTTACTCCATTTGTTATTACCTTGTCTTTTGGTAATGACTTTATTTCCTTTTTTCCTTTTCCTCATTTAGGGTTCGTCTAATCCTTCAAGTTCTTTGGTTATTATGCCCTAATTGTTTAGTAAATTGACCTTTTGCATTATATTTCTAGATTTACTTGAGTGTTTTGTCATAAGGATAGTCACGGTAACAGATTATTGTCATTTTCATGCTTTCTTCAAAAGGATCGTGAAATCTATGATATTCTTAAATATGCCATTTGTTTCTCCTAACATGCTGTGTTTTTTAACTTTATATGTTCTTAATAACTTAGAAATCTTATGATCATTCTTTATGCTAGGTTTGGTTTTTCTTTTCAAACTATTGTGGACATGAATTTGACAAATAAAGAGAAAATTGGTATTATTACTTTTTGTTTGGCACCTTATAACATGTTTTATATGGATTTTTATTATATTTTTCCATGCTTACTTTATTTTCTTGTAGGTGATGAATTTGAAGAGTAAACACAATATTTAGCACATTTTTTCACATTTTTTCCATTTGAGGTGATTTTAGAGTCATTTGAAAGCTAACTTGATGCACAATAACTTTTTAGAAGATTTCAAGAGCTAATACTAACTCGAAGATGTTGAAAAGTGGAGAAGTTGAAGGAAACAAGTGCTCTTATCTTTCGCAAGGTATGAGGATTTGAGATACATTACAAGATCATCGCTAGCGTTAATCTAAGATCAGTGCTAGACTCATCTTTAGTTTATAGAAAGAAATAGTACCAAATTAACACCAATTATGAATTGTGTCAAGTGTCAATTACATCTTGACCAATAAAGAGAAAAAGTTCTAGAACAAGACTAGTACTGATCTTGAAAGTGTAAAATAAACAAAACAACCAAAACAGACCTCACTCCATGCCCTTTTCATCTCTCCCTCTCCTCTCTACCCATTTTCAATGTACTCCTCTCCCTCCCTCTAATGTTCACCATCATCGGTCATCCACTGCCACCGTGTCACCACTCACAACCACTACCATCGCACCACACCACGCTCCATCGTCGAACTTGCTCAGGCCCAACATTGCATGCCACCTCCACCTCTGCCCAATGCCACGCTCTACTGTCGGACCACTCTACCATCGCCATTCACCACTACTCCAGTCTATTGTCATCCTACTGCTAGCTTGGAAATTGGATAGAAATCATAATTTTCATTTTCTAGATCTAAACCAGACCTGACCCAGCCCAACCCAAATTGCAATTTCTGACATTTTTTTGTGTTTTGAATTGCTTGTTTCTACTCTGAATTGCACTTGCATTATATTTTGGCTGTGTCGTGTATTTTGTGAATGATTTGAATGCTGGAATTGTTAGAATTATTTGTGTGAGTTGGAAAATTTGGGTTTAAAAGTTAGAATTGTTTGTATAATTTGGTTCAATTTCAATATAATTTAGGCTTTGTAAATTTATTAAGAATATGAATGCATTAGAAAATTTGGGTTTGAAAATTGGAATTATTTGTGTTCTTTGGTTCAATTTAAATGTAATTTAGGCATTGTCAATTTCAAAATTAATGCATTAAATTGTTAATTTGTTAATTAATTTATATGAAACATAAAATTTATTAATTACTGTTTGCATATCAAAAGTATTTAACATACAATTAATCATTTAAATATAAGATTTAATATATAATCAAAACATTTAATATATGTAATTAAGTTAAGAAAACTAAATGTTTGCATTTTTATATTTTTTATTGTTGAATTGTGTAGTTTATGTTAATTCTTCATTGTGGAATTAACTTAAGTAAGAAATTAAGCACGTTGATTAAAATTGGTGAATGAAAGATTGTTAATCTACTTCTATTTTCATATAAGTTATTCATGAAGTAAACTAACAAACTGTAGACATTATGCGTCCTCCAGCGACCAGTGACCAGATACCAGAGCTTCCAGGAGCATGCGTCCTCCAGCGAGTTTGAAGGAGCGTGCATCCTCCAATGAGTGTTCAGGAGCATGCTTCCGTGAGCCCCCTGACCAGGTGACTTTATCCTTAAGATGTGAAGAGACCAGTAACTAGAGAGTGAGCTTCCAATGACTAGATCCAACGAGCATCCAGTGAGAGTCTATGAGTGTGTGTCCAGGAGCCACTTAATCAGGTGACAGTGGCGAGAGGGGGAGTAAGGTGGCAGTGAGATGAGAAACTTGAGAGCGTTTTACGGAGGTGGTGTTGTATTGTAGAATAATTATAATTAATCTACAATGATGTGAATGGTGTTTTAACGTGAAAGGAATTTGAAGGTAGTGCGTTTAAAGGGCTTGTGGTCTCGGGGAGGGCTTGCCTTAATGGCAGGCCATACTCAGGCCCCGCACTAATTTGATCGCCTGTAGATTGTAAATTTAATATTCCCATCTCCCTACAGAGCAGTTAGGGAGAGTCTGCCTCTTTGTCAGCA
>JAOQMM010000001.1:9474675-9489803 GCA_027563515.1 Erythroxylum platyclados
TGCACCCCACCATTAAGCATTAAAACATTGTGTTTTAATTGAAAGAAAGAAGAAGAAAGGAGAAGAAAGGAGAGGAAAGAAGAGGCCATCACCCATCTTTCACCATTTTTTTTATTTTCCAACCAAAATCAAGGTGTTCTAAGTTAATTTGGAGTCAAGGAACTCAAATCTATCATTATATTTGAGAAATTCTCAAAGGATTTTAAGATATCACCAAAGGAAAGTTTAGATAACTTTTGTCTTATCTCTCTCTACAATATGAATTTGAGTTTAGAGCTAAGATATGTTGTTCTCCATGCTTGAATATGCATGAAACATGGTTTGGATGAATGAAATGGGTCATGGAGAAGTTCCTTTAAGCCAAAACTGAAATGCCCTCTCTTTGGTGAAAGTTTGGATATCTTTTGAAATTGATGGTTTAAATGAATTCTATGGTGTTAATTGTGTATGTATAATGTGAATTGATGGTGAAAATGAAGAAAATGTATATTGGATAAGGCTTGGCCGAAATGGTGGGGGAAGAAATGGACTAATGTAGTAAGTTGTATAATTATGATGAATATGACTTAAATGAAGGAAATGGGATTGAATGGAGTGGTGAAATATGTTATTGTTTGGAAGTGCTTGTTACACAACAAGATAAGAGCATGAATTACTATGATAAAGTCTTGAAAATATGACTTGAAAGTCATACACATTAGGTGTTTGATAAAATGCCTAAGTGAACTTAGCTTAGGATTTAAGGATTTTAGTGGTGTGCATTGGAAAGAGGCTTTCATGTTTACTTAGGGAAAACTTGAATCTTTGCTTAGACTGATGAGTAATGGCCTAATGTGCTTAGATAAAAATGGTCTTAATTATGCTTTAAAGTGTGTAAGTATTGGATTAAAGGCATTAAATGCCTTGGAAAATGCAAAGGAAAGCTTATGTGAATAATAGGGGAAGTAACCATGTGAGAAGTTTAATGGCCGAATCCTATAGCTTAAAGATAGTGATACGGTGTTTTATACAGTTAAGTGATGGTTTATAAATATGCTAAACATGTTTGAGTAGTTAATATATTGTATATTTGTATGTATAAAGGCTCGGAAGCTATGGATCATTGGAGCTCGTACCAAGGATTGTTGAAGTCAAGGGAGTGTACACTTTCTTTTAAGGTGAGTTGGGGAACCCATATCTCTCAAATAGGACTAGGACATTCCAAGACATTTAGGAGGACTTGAATGTGAATTTTGAACCTAGGTAAGACATAGAAAATTAAATCTCAGATGGATGCTAGTACATTACGTATTTTGAGAAAAGATATTGTTTGAACAACTTTGCGCTTGGAGTGCAGAAGATGACTTTTATTGCATAAAATAAAGTTTTGGAACTTACATATGCATAACTGAGTCATATATGCTGCATGTATGGGTTCTCTTCAGGCTTAGAGCCATAGCAAGGTTCCATCTTTTTTTTTTTTATCGGTTGAACCAATAAATGAAGGCATGGTGCCTTACTTGATTTTAATATTAAATATTTGTATATGATTTTTTGTGATTGGTAAGGTAACGATTGGCCATTCGTGTGCTAGGCATAACAAATTAAGCGACCTCTATACCCTTAACGCTGGTACATAAAAGTTGAGTCCTTGTATCGATACCTTTCTACTGGACTTGCAGGTGATTTTACACCTAGAGGTTTGGTTACCAACGAGGTCATCACTTAAGGTCATGACGCTCTTGTCGACCGTAGTCCAGATTCACCATGGATGAAAGTTGAGCCAACACTGGGAATCGGTGGGTGTGCACATTAGTTTGACTGACTAGTGGCGACACACATGACCGTTTTGGCATATTTTAGGATTTGGATTCCTGATGAGATTTGATTTTTACATGTGATGCTTTTCTGTTATTGTGTATTAGAACGAGAACCCATGTTCACTGGATAAGTGATTAATAGACTAGGCCAATGTGGTTCCTAACCAGTATAAATTGAGTCATAGGCTGGGCCTATGTGTTTCTATTTCATGCATGTTCACTTCATAGGCGATTATGTGAATGTTAGATGAGTGAAAAACCCGTCCTTAGGTTATCAAAACTTTTTTGGTGTGTATTAGGTTTTGTTTGTGACATATGTTTTCCCTACTCACTGAGTAAGTAATTTACTCATCCCCTCCATTTTCCAACCATACAGGTTAATTTGGTGAGTTTGGAGCTTCGAGTGGATCATGCGGTCTTTTGACATTGTTAGGACATTACTGTATGTGGATAGTCTCTATTTTTGTACTTTTGTTATATAGTAGCTCATAAGCTGTTGTTAAATTGGTTATGTAGATATGTTTTATGATTTTGTAAATAAACTCTTGGCTGTCTGGTGGTTTGTAAATAACCTTATGTATGAACCTTTTGTACTGTTGTTGAGATTGTTCTTGAGTGGACTTAAAGGTCTAGAAGTGTGGTAGAATTTTAATGTGAATATAGAAGTGTGTTTATAACTGATTTACAGGTGTTTTAATTTTATTTTGGGATTTTCAAAATATAGTCATTGTGCTGCCCAAATGTTTCTAAAGGATGCTTAGTTAGCCTTGCATGGTTGGGTTAAGGGTACCGTAAGTATTCTTAGCTTGGGTATGTGGTGGTTGTCCTGTGCTCGATGTGGTTTCTGGTCGTGACATGCATACCCAATTGAATGACTCCATCATAGTCACAATGAACTGACATGGTTTTTGCAATCGCTGATTATTCTAAAACAACTGATTTCCCTAATCCTATATGAACCATCACGACATTGCTACCACTTCCATTTCCATCTATGTTCTCTTGAAGATTCGAGGAAGCTTTACGCAATACATAGTATATACAATTAGACATTCATCTAATAGCTTCTTAACAGAGAATGAGATACAGAAAATAAGGAAAGAGAGGTAATTTGAATGATATTAAAAACTTTGAAGAAGAAGATGGACTATTGAAGACAAGGGGTTATTAGACTTTGATGAGGAGATTTTTTGTGCATCGATTTATTCTTCATCAGGGAGAATTTTACCACATTCCCCCCATCGGAGCTCATTTCGGCCATCAAAAACTAGTTGCCACATCGACATTTCGCGATGAATATATGTTAATAGTTTTATTTGGAATTCAATAGCAAGAAAAACAAGTCATAAATATAATCAATATAGAAGTAAAATGTACAATTTAATAAGGAAACAAAAAATTATATGAAGTTATATGCAATTAACAAAATATTCATAGAAGAAGCAAAATCATCAGAACTTAATTTTTTAACCATCCAATAATCCTAGACAAAGCACATTCGATGTTTGCTAGTCACTGTTGAAGATAAATAAAACCTATAGTAGATGACATAGATTAATAAGTGACCTGACATCTTTAAGAATAGAAGACTTCTTATTTAAATGTTCAGACATTCTAGCAATGTTAGTTTTGTGATCTATTGACTGAGATTACTTCATATGATAAGGTTGAGAATGTTAATTGTGTATGTACTATGTTTAGGAGATGCATAATTAAGTGTGCTTTTCTCTAAAGTCACTATTCTAATAAAAATAATTGGGTCCCCTGAGCCCCTCCTCAAATATAGAGAGAGTTATGTGATGGAATTCAAAAAAGAATAAAGTACAGAAACATTAAAACCAATCATAAGTAATCAATAAGATGTAGAAATTACATAGAAAATGAATGCAAGAAATCCAAGCAGATGAACAGATCAAATTTAGAGTAGTTAATCACAAATTTACAAAGAGGGAAGACTTACCTGAAGAGTTTAATGAAGATGGGGATCAAAGTTGTCTCTCCAAAACAAGACCTTATGATCTCTAACTACTAGCTGAAAATTTGGGTTAAGCAAGAAGACACTGAGTTAGTACAAAAGAATCAAGTAATTTCATATCTTGAGGTTAGCTTTCACCTGGGATGGGAGTGATCTGTGACTCCTCTAAGAGAAAGCCAATGACTACCTATTGCAGAACAATAATCAAAGGTAAAAAGAAGAAGAAAAGGTGAGAAGCAAGATAGAGGAACTCATACCTGGCAACTTGACCATTTTAAAGTAGAAGATCACCTTCGATGGTTCAGCCCTAATTAGGAAGGATCTGGAGACTCTTTTTGTCGGGGAGTATTTATTTACCTTATTTATAAAACACCATCGTAATATATTACCTTGTTTGCTACTTACAACAATGTTGTCATTTTTTGGCTTTGTTAGTGGTTGCGGATTACATTGTTGATTTGACCATGCTTGTTGTAGGAGAGGTAAAAGTGGTTTTGTTTGACTATGCTTATTGTAGGATAGGTGTTTTCTCTCCAGAGTTTGTTCTATACATACATAAATCATTATATTAATTTCAATTATTATCTACACATTCATATATAATTATATTAATTACCATAGATAATGCCTAGTACACGATCCAGATATATCAAAGGTCTTAGGTTTGACTCTAAGCTAACTATTTCATCCTCATCAAGATCAACATATGTTGAACGTCTTGAAAAAGAGAATAAGTCGCTTAAGGTTAAATTACAATATATTGAAAAAAAGTTGGTCAAGCATGAAATGTACCTAAAAAAATTACTTGACACAGATTATGTAAGTAGTAAAGGTGAAAACGAGGCTGAGTGATTTGTATTATATCTTTTAAACTAATCTTTGTATTTATTATTTTGTATATAAGTATTTTTGAAGTTGTAATTAAAATCTTGTACACGAACAAATTTAATGATATTTTATTTTTTATATACAATGCTTCAAATTATCAATTATTTTTGTATAATTTTTGTGTATAATAATTATAATTCAACGTGGTATATCATTTTGTTAAAATGTATATTAAAAATTTGATTACATTTTACAAAACGTAACTAAAAACATTTGGCTAAGTTTTAAAAAATGTAAGTAAAACTTTTTAGCTATGTTTTCATAAACGTAGCTAAAAGTTTTTAGCTATATTTCCAAAAATGTAGTTAATAATTTTTATCTACGAAAACTAAGCATAGTCAAAAGGTATTGACGACGATTTCTTAAAATGTTGATAAAAGTTTTTCGCTACAAAAATAAATTATAGGCAAAAACTACTAGTGACGATTAAAAACAAATGTCACTTATAATTTTCAGCTATGGGAATTTGGTGACGTTTTTGACAACAATAGTCATTAGTGACAATTTTGAGACTTTGAGTGATGATTTTTTTCGTAGTCAAATGTCGCTTCTAATATTTAAGATCTGTCACATACATTGCCATATGCATAAATATATACAAATCTGTTTTTCTTCCTCACATTTCTCTCATCCTCCAAAATTTTCCATCGTTTTAGAGAAAAGAAAGGATCTTCATCAAACCAGCAGCAAGAGCTACAACAAAAAACAACCGATTAAAGAAAAATAACTATACCTGCCCCACCGGCAACGCCTCCGATCTCTCACCACTTCCTCAATCAACAAAAGACAAAACATCATAACAACAAACATACAAAAAAAAGAACATATGTTACAAAGTATGAGCAATATTCCAAGGATCGGTAACAGCAGTAACCAAGCTTGTGCGGCATGCAAAAACCAGCGAAGAAAGTGCGCTTCTGAGTGCATTCTCGCCCCTTATTTTCCTCCCGATCGCCAAAAACAATTCCTCAACGCCCATAAATTGTTTGGAGTCAGCAATATTACCAAGATCATCAAAAACCTTAAGGCTCCAGAGAAAGACGAAGCCATGCGCACCATTATCTTCCAATCTGATGTACGTGCCAATGACCCTGTTGGAGGGTGTTATAGAATTATATGTGAGCTTCAACGTCAGATTGAATACAACAAGGTAGAGCTCGATCTTGTTCTTCATCAACTTGCCTTGTGTCGAGCGCAGGCTCGACAGTTAAGCCATTTTCAGATGCATGAGACTGATGACTCAACAACAATGCTTGGTTGTGAGATTGTCAATTCAAATCCTTTGGACATGCTTGATCCGATGATGCAATATCATTACTCAGAGACCAATAATCAAGAACAAGAATGTATGATTCAAGACAATCAAAGTTTGCAAGAGGATGTGAGTGCATGGACGTTACACGACTCTTGTGTGTATTCATCTTCGACTTTGCATGTCAATAAGCAGCCATACCTTAATGAACGTGAAGACATGAAGCAACTAATCGGCATGAACGATGTCAACTTTGAGGCTGACGAGTTAGTTGAAAGGAGTTTTGTAACATCGAAACAGCTAGTTATATCATCGTAACTACCTTATTTTGTTTCTTCTTAGTATTTGCTCATTGGAAAACAAGGTGGTCTCTGGCCTCTTTCGATTATTATCGTGAGGAAGTCAAAACGTTGGCTCTGCTCAGGTTTTGTTTTGTCTAATCAATGGACTGCTAGATATTATCCCCGAACTTGGGATCAGACTCCTAGGACATATAGGTTTAGTGCGCAATTGGAATCATGGGGTTAATTATTTTATTATCGTGCAGACAGGAATAAGCCAAAACAACGTCTAGAGTGAGTTAATCTGAGGAATGAGACGCTACACTTTCCTAGATAATTTATAAATCAAAGAAATTTTGGTGCAATTGAAGTTGAAAATGCCAAAAACTTGTGAACACAGTGAATCATTATAGAATAAAGTTCCAAAGAAATGGTTCATGTTCTAGTGGAGATTATTGGTAGTATTTGTGGGGCCACTATTGTAACTTCTTACAGGCAGCAAATGCCACTTGACAGAAACGAAATACATTAGGAAGATAGGTGTGCTTCTTGCTCTGCTATGTAAGCTGACTGCTAAAATTCCTGCCCACTTCCCATAAACACCAGCTCCTCTTGGACAGCCATAAACGTGAGATTCTCCTCTTTTGATATCATAATAGGATAATACCTAAAACTCCACCTTCCTCTTCCTCTTTTGTTATGCTAATAGGATATTACCTAAAACTCCACCCTCCTCCTTCTCCTCTTCCTCTCTCCACCACCATATTCCTTTATCAAACATTTCACTTTTTTTTGTTTACAAATTCATATATAACAATTACATCTTTGCAGTAGCACTCCCTCTTGTTCACTAGCTGTTTGATTAAAATGTCCAACCATGCCATACTCTTTAGCACTTGGTTAATGGTAAGAGGAGGATCTTTTCTTGCTTATCACCTTCTCTTTTTCCCCCTCTTTTTTTTGGAAAAAGAAAAAAAATGTCCAGTTTGCTTGCTTCTGTTAAATGTTTGTTTGAGGACTGCATGTGACTTTTATTTTTATTGTTTCAGATGTTTAAATAAGTATTCTAGTTAATAAGTTATTCCTATTCTTTAGGAAAAAGTTAGTCTATTTGTGATTTTGTGAACCACGACTTGAGTTGTGGGATTTACTAATTTTCTGTTTATTCCATGTATTATAAATGTAAAGGATGACTAATAAATAAAAGATGAGAATCCTTTGCTGACATACGTACCTTTCTTCCCTCTAAACTTAAAAAATCCTTTTTCTTCTTTCAGTTTTGACTCTTTGTTTTCACCTCTCAAACCAACAATCTGGTATCAGAGCTAGGTTCTTAAGGGATCTGTGAAATGGAAGTTGAAGCTAGTCTTTCACAAATTGCTCCTCACATCTTTGATGGCGAAAACTATCAGCTTTGGGCAATGAGAATGGACACCTATCTGGAGGCTTTAGATCTTTGGGAAGTCGTGGAAGAGGATTATGAAGTTCATCCACTGCCAAACAATCCCACCATGGCTCAGATCAAAAGTCACAAGGAAAGAAAAACTAAGAAGTCAACGATGAAAGCATGTCTATTTGCTACTGTTTCAACAATTATTTTCACGAGAATCATGTCTCTCAAAACAACAAAAGAAGTTGGGAAATATCTGAAGGAAGAATATGCAGGAGATGAAAGGATACAAGGCATGTAAGTGTTAAATTTAATAAGGGAATTCGAGTTGCAAAAGATTAAAGAGTCTGAGACAATCAAAGAGTACTCATATAGATTGCTTATCATTGTCAACAAAGTCAGGTTACTTGGCACCCAACTTACTGATTCTAGAATTGTATAGAAAATTATGTTGACAGTGCCTAAAAGATATGAAGCATCCATAACCACCTTAGAGAACACAAAGGATATGTCTAAGATCACCTTGGTAGATCTGTTCTTGCAAGCCCAAGAGCAACAAAGACATATGAGGCAAGATTGTATTATTGAAGGAGCTCTACCAACCAAGCTTCAAGAAGTTGGAAAGAACAAGAAGCAAAATTACAGAAAAATCAGTCGTTAGGCAACGAAAACACTGCAAACAACCAGGTCTAAAGAAAGGGTAGAAACTCAAGGAGAAACTATGCACCTTCTCAGCACTACGACGGAACAGGTCATCCATATGCAATTAGCTTGGAAATCAAGTCGTAATTCGCAAAAGCAAATTTCAAAAAGAAGAAGCAGATGCCCAAGTCGTCGAGTAAGATGAAGAAGACCAGATTTTTTTGGCAACGTGTTTTTCAACTCGGAGCTCTTTAGAATGTTGGTTAATTGACAGTGGTTGTACAAACCACATAACTTATGACAGAACTCTCTTAAAGGACTTGAAGCTCACTGGAATCCCGAAGGTCAAAATAGGGAATGGTGGCTATATTCTAGCAAAAGGAAGAGGAACCATTGCAATTATAACAAGTTCAAGTACAAAGACAATTTTAGATATTCTTTATATACCCGATATTAACGAAAATTTGGCAAGTGTGGGTTAACTAATAGAGAAAGGATTCAAAGTATCATTTGAAGATTGACATTGCCTTATCTATGATACTACTGGTCAGGAGGTTTTAAGGGTAAAATGATAGTTAAAAGTTTCTCATTTGATCTAATTGAGGAGGAGTAGATAGCTTATTATAATCAGCACCATAGAAATCTAGCATAAGAGACTTGGCCATTGTCATCTTCAAAGAATGTTGAAAATGAAGAAAAAAGAACATGACAAGAGGCTTACCAGTGCTTGCTGATCATTTGCCAATTTATAATGCTTGTCAATTTGGTAAACAAAATAGGATGTCATTTCCTAAATCAACTCGGAGAGTCTCTCATAAGTTGCAACTAATTCACACAAATATGGCAGGACCTCAAAGAACATCATCTTTACAAGGTAACATATACTATATTCTTTTCATTGATAATTTTACAAGAACGTGCTGGAATTTTTTCTTGAAAATCAAGTCAAAAGTGGCTGGATTGTTTTGGAAGTTCAAGAAGGGTGGAAAATCAAAGTGGCAGTAAGATTCAATTTCTCAAGTCTGATAATGGGAAGGAGTATACCTTAGCAGAATTTAATTTATTATGTGAAAAAGCTGGCATTGAACATCAGCTCACGACTCCTTACATTCCGGAACAAAATGGAGTTAACGAAAGGAGAAATAGATCGGTTATGGAGATGGTCAGATGAATGTTGCACAAGAAGGAGTTGCCTAAAAAATTTTAGGCAAAGGCAACTAATACAATAGTTTTTCTGCAAAATCGACTTCCAATTAAAGCTTTGGAAGATAAAAGTCCCTTTGAGGCCTGGTATAAGTATAAACCTTCACTAAGCTTTCTCAAGGTTTTTGGTTGTGTGTGTTTTGCTTATGTTCCATAGATTAAGCTTGACAAACTTGACAAGAAGGCAATTCCAGGCATCTTTGTGGGTTATAGTTCGATTTCAAAAGCCTACAAAGTGTACTATCCACAAACTGGAAAAATTACCAACACTAGAGATGTGCACTTTGATGAGGATGAGCAATGGAACTGGAAGAATATAAAGAAACAACTTTCCCAAAGAGCAAACAACAGACAAATGGCAGAATGAAATGGAAGATGATCCTCCAATTAGAGGTACAAGGCTACTTTCAGACATTTATCAGAGATGTAATGAGGCAATATGTGAACCTGCTAGCCATGAAAAAGCACTTAAAGACCAGAAATGAAAGAAAGCAATGGAGGAAGAAATGTCAATGATTCAGAAAAATAAAACCTAGGAGTTGGTTGATCAACTTGAGGATAGAAAAGTCATTGGAGTGAAATGGGTGTTCAGACTTAATGCAGAGGTCAAGCTCATAGTTAAAGGGTATGCACAAATTTTTGGTGTTGATTATTCTTACACTTTTGCTTTTGTTGCTAGATTAGATACAATCAGATTGTTGATAGCAATAACAGCACAGAAAGGCTGGAAAGTGTTCCAGTTAGATGTCAAATCAGCTTTTTTAAATAGTGTATTATAGGAAGAAATAAATGTGGAGCAGCCAGAGGGATTTGTGAAGCAAGGTGAAGAAGATAAAGTCTACCTACTGAAAAAGGCTCTTTATGGTCTGAAACAAGCTCTAAGAGCCTGGTACAGTAGGATAGATGAACATTTGTTAAGTCTTGGGTTTGTAAAGAGCTTATCAGAGTCCACTCTTTATGTGAAACAAAAGGGCATTGATTTTCTCATAGTGTCCCTTTATGTTGATGATCTCTTAGTGAATGGAAATAATGCAAGGCTGGTTGAGAAGTTTAAGCAAGAAATGATGTAGGTTTTTGAAATCACAAATCTTGGTCTTATGACCTACTTTCTTGGAATGGAAATCAAGCAAAGTAAAAATAAGGCAATCATCTGCTAAAAGAGGTATGCAAAGAAAATATTAAAGAAATTTCAAACGAAGGAGCACAGTGCAATAAGCACACCAATGAATCAAAAGGAGAAACTAAGCAAGAAAGATGGTGCTGATAAAGTTGATGAAGGTTACTATAAAAGCTTAATTGAATGCCTAATGTATCTCTCTATAACAAGGCTAGATATTCTATTTGTTGCAGCAATTGCAATCTCAAATAATCCAGTGTTTCATGAGAAAACTAAACATTTCAACATCAAGCTCTATTTCTTGAGGGTGGTGCAGCAAAATGAAGAAGTAACTTTAGTTTACTGCAAGTCAGAAAATGAGTTTGTAGACTTGTTCACAACTGCTAGTTGGCAAGTTCAAGTCTTTAAGATAGAGAATTAGAGTTTGCAGTTCGTTAAGTAAGGAGGAGTGTTAAATGTTTACTTGAGGACTATACGTGACTTTTATTTTTATTGTTTCAGATGTTTGAATAAATATTCTAGTCAATAAGTTGTTCCGATTCTTTAAGAAAAAGTTAATATGTTTGTGATTTTGTGAACCACAACTTGAGTTACTGAATTTATTGATTTTTTGTTTATTCTAAGTATTATAAATGGAAAGGATGGCTGATAAATAAAAGATGAAAATTCCTTTGTTGACATACGTATCTTTCTTCCCTCGAAACTCAAAAATTCTTTTTTCTTCTTTCAATTTTATCTGCTACGTATTTAAGATCATACTCGGCTTAAAAACTGAACTGAATATGCAATAGTTAATTTGGCTGCCTACTTCCTGTAAAACTTGTTTTATCCATTTGAAGATTCTAATACATCTTCAATTCCAAAAAATAATAATTTTCTCTAACACAAAAACGATTGGCCGACGAACGACTAGCAACTTTCTATTCCTGTATGATCACTTTCAGTTTCTTTGTCAAAACTTTGTTGAATGATGTAATTCTCAGCTATAAAGCCTTCATCCTCCATTTGAAGAGTCAGTTGCTCAAGAATCTCATCAACTTCGTGCAAACCCTTTTGCACATTGTTCCCAGCTGAGAACATATAAATAGAATTCTTCACCTCAATCCAACTCTGTCCCGGGTTTTTCTTTAAACCCTTCGTTTTTGCCGAGGCTCTTACTTTTGCAGAATCATCCCATCTGCCACTGGCAGAATATATATTAGAAAGCAACATGTAGCTCCCAGTTGTCTCAACGTTGAGATTCAAAATATGGGAGGCAGTTTCTTCAGCAATTTCTGTATTTCTATGCATCCTACAAGAGTTCAAAAGAGCACTCCAGACAAAAACATTGGGTTCCATTGGCATGTTCTTCACAAATTTGATTGCTTCTTCCAAAAGCCCTGAACGGCCCAGGAGATCAACCATGCAAGCATAATGCTCCATTTGAGTTTCAATCTTGTACTCTCTAACCATCTGGTCAAAAATCTTACGGCCCTCGGTAACAAGTCCACCGTGACTACAAGCAGAAAGAACAGCAACGAAGGTGACCCCATCAGGCCAAGTTCCAGATTTAGTCATTTGATAAAAAGTTCTTAGAGCATTTACACCGAGTCCATGCATCCCATAACCCATGATCATAGAGTTCCATGAAATCAAATCCTTGTTTTCTATTTTTTCAAATACTAAATGTCCCTCCTTGAGACATCCACATTTTGTGTACATATTAAGCAATCCATTTCCGACAAGAATGTTTCCGTCCATTGAGGCTCTAATCACATGACCATGGATTTCCCTGCCAAGGTTTAGAATTGCTAACTCTGCACAAATTGACAAAACACTAGAAAGAGTCACGGAATTTTCCATTACATTGGCAAGCTGCATTTGTCGGAAAAGCTCTAAAGACTCCTCTCCTCGCCCATGGGCAGCAAAACCACTGATTAGAGCACTCCAACTTACAACATTAGGCCTCAACATTTGACAGTCTTCTGATCTCTCCAACCGCAAAAAGGCCCCCAGAGCCTCATCACATAAACCAGCCTCTGCATATGATGTTATTAAAGAATTCCAACTCACTAAATTCTTATTCCCCATTTCCATAAACAAATTTTCAGCATCATTTACAGCTCCACACTTCCCGTACACAGATATTAGTGCATTCTTCACAAATAAATAATCTTCAAACCCACCCTTTATGGCATATCCGTGTATCATCTTACCATTTTCAAATGCACCTAAATCTGTACAAACTGATAACACAACAGCAACGACTTCAGCATTAACCCCAACTTTTCTCATCCTCATCGAACGAAAAAAGTCAATAGTCTGTAGATGTTGCCCCGAACGAGCATGACTTGACATCAGAGATGTCCATGTCACAGAATTTGGCTCCAACCCCTCCGACTCCATCTTCTTGAATATCTCTAGAGCACCCCTGGAGTCATAATTGAAGGCATAACCCGAGATCATAATATTCCACGAAATACAGCTCCTAACGAGCATTCCATCAAACAAAATTCGCGCATCACGCATCCGTCCCTGTTTTGCATACATACCCATGAGTTCATTGGCAACGTGAATTCGATTCTCCAAACCCATTTCCAAAACTTGCCCATGAATAACTTTGCATAAACTAGAACTACCCACATGGGCACATGCCCGTATAAGCAACGGAAAAGTGAATCCATCACCAAGGATTTCTAGCTTTCGCATTTTAACAAACAGGTTGAGGGCATTTCCGAAGTACCCATGAGACACATTAACTCTCAAAATCGAATTCCACAAGAGCAGATTCGACTTGCACTCAAAAGGGGTGGCATCAAACACTTTCCGCGCATCAAATACACGCTCAAAACGAGCATAGACGGACACAACACGAGCAGCCAAGAAAGCAGAGAAATTGCTACCAGTGACAACGATATGGGCGTGGACTTGTTTGCAATGTTGGACACTGAAGCAATCACGAAGAAGGAGATCGAAATTATGGAGTAGCTCATTGTGGGTTATGAATTGTTGGTGAGATACGAGATGGGTGTGATAGTGGCGGATGAAGGAGACCGAACAGCGAAGATTTGAAGAAAAATGACAAAGCATGAACGTCTTAAAATTTTTTATGGACCTTAAAAACAGAAGAAGGAAGATCCTGACTTTTTTCCTTTGAGCCTTGTCTTAACAGGAATTTCTTTTATATCTTTGCATAATTTTGAATCAATTCTTCATCTCAAAGGAGTTCGTAAGTTAGATGTAGTGATGCTTCTTGTTCGGTACAATGAGTAAATCATTGACATGTGTAAATAGGTCAAATCTTTACCAATCACCCTCTGCTGGAATACTTAGCATAAGAATTCAACACGAAAATTATGCACTAATTCACAGAAAGTGGTCTTGCTTGATATTGCCACATTCGGCAGTCTTGCCACGAGCTTCTCCAGAAGACAGCGGAGTAATATATACATCTACACAAGAAGCAGTAGGAAGAACTATCTTGCCACGACTTTGTGTGCACTTTTGAAGTGACATGTGATCCAGTAATATACCTGTGTTGTGGTAATTAACCACCAGGCATTCAAGCTAATTAATGCCAAAAAAAAATTTTAAAGATAAATTGAAGTTTATTAAAAAACACTAGCAAAAGCCAGCCCGACTAAATTACAATAAACAAAATCACAAAAAAACACACAGACGACATTACAATGGACAAAATCACAAAAAAAACACACAACACAAATGCTTTACGTTAGCATCAACCGAATGACTAGCATAACAAGCACCTTTACAAAGCTACCAGCGAATTAAATAGGCATTAGAAACAATATTAAGTATATGACTCAAACTCTTCTTCATTAAATGATAGTTTGAGTATACGACTCAAACTCTTCAATAATAAATGATAGTTTGAAAGTATGACTCAAACTCTTCTTCATTAAATGATAGTTTGAGTGTACGACTCAAACTCTTCAACAATAAATGATAGTTTGAGTGTATGACTCAAACTCTTCTTCATCAACAATAAATGTTGGCTTATGGTACAAGGCAAAGGTGGTGGGAGGTTGAGCATTATAAATACATCATAGCCCCCTTCCATTGTTTGATGGATGCAACACCAAAGAAGCTTACAAAATTTGGAGAGTTTATCTTCACCATATTAGCTCAAATTTATATTCACTTTTACTTTAGGGCAGAGTTTTTATTTTGTGAGATTATACACAAAATTTACATCCTCGTTGTGTTTAGAGGATTTGATTTGTACTCTTCTCATTATAATGAATTTTTCGCTCATCGTCAGCCGTGGAAGTAGCCAACTTTGGTGAACCATGTAAATCGTTGTGTCCCATATTTAACTACTATTCTTACCCTAATTTATTTTACTTCTCGCTCATCTTGATCTCAATCTTGCTTCCGCTATCGACTTATATCATAACAAGTGGTATCAGAGCCACGGTTCAAGATGTCTACCATTACAAAATTTGATATCGAGAAGTTTGATGGCAAGATTAGTTTTTCCATTTGGAGAGTCCAGATGAAGGTCGTTCTCACCCAGAACGGATTGAAGAAGGCTTTAGATGGGAAATCAAAGAAACCAGATTCGATGTCTGATGAGCAATG
>JAOQMM010000001.1:9489903-9508009 GCA_027563515.1 Erythroxylum platyclados
TACGACTCAAACTCTTCAACAATAAATGATAGTTTGAGTGTATGACTCAAACTCTTCTTTATTAAATGATAGTTTGAATATACAACTCAAACTCTTTAACAATAAATGATAGTTTGAGTGTATGACTCAAACTCTTCAACAATAAATGATAGTTTGAGTGTATGACCCAAACTCTTCTTCATTAAATGATAGTTTGAGTGTATGACTCAAACTCTTCTTCATCAATAATAAATGTTGGCTTATGGTACAAGACAAAGGTGGTGGGAGGTTAAGCATTATAAATACATCCTAGCCCCCTCCATTGTTTGATGGATGCAACACCAAAGAAGCTTACAAAATTTGAGAGTTTATCTTCACCATGTTAGCTCAAATTTGTATTCACTTTTACTTTAGGGGAGAGTTTTTATTTTATGAGATTATACACAAAATTTACATCCTCGTTGTGTTTAGAGGATTTGATTTGTACTCTTCTCATTATAGTGAATTTTTCGCTCATCGTCAGCCGTGGAAGTACCCAACTTTGGTGAACCACGTAAATCGTTGTGTCCTATATTTACTACTATTGTTGCCCTAATTTATTTTACTTCTCGCTCATCTTGATCTCAATCTTTCTTCCGCTATCGACTTATATCATAACAAATATAATAACCCAGCTTACAACACCCAGATTCTAGTAAGACTTATGGTAATAGAGCTATCTTGATGGTGAGCAATAATTGTTTCCTGCGTGAAGTTAACGATATCTTCTACTAATAGTTGTTTGTCCTTCTCCACTACTTCATAAACTCTATTATTCCTTTCCCTCCATATCATATAAATGGTATTCATGAAGGCTGTCTTCTCAAGAATATCATCCGGTGAACCATGTTTTAAGTACCCTATCATCATCGTCAAAGTTTCCTCCCACTCAAAGGTATATCGAGTTATACCCAAGTGAAATCAATATATTTAATTGAAAAATATATAAAAATATGTATAAATATTTTTTGTTGCAATCTTCCATAATTTCCTACTCTTATCACTATACGCCTATTTTTATATTACTAACTGAATGAAAATACCTTGTGTACGAATCCTATCCAAACAAAAAGGACACCAACAATGATTCCATTAATAAAAAAATCTTTCAAATCTATATATAATTAAAATAAAATTTAAGTTTACTAACACAACAGTAAATTTCTCATTCCCTTGGCAATCATGAGAAGCAACTTAAACCAAGAACATATACCTAACAAAAAGCTAAGAATTGCATACCAGAGAAGGAGAAGAAAATAACCGAAAGAAACTAAAACAGACATCACACCTCGTCAATCCTACACAATCCCCATCTTAGAAAGTCCACTTCCAAATCTTGAATCTCAAGTCAAACCTTGCATTGAGCATTAGAAACTGAAGCAGTTGTTGTTGTTTTTCTACTAAGAGTAGTGACCTTAATACCATCACGTTTCACTCTAATCCCAACTATTGGAGTCTTCAGACTTCCCATCTTCACCTTACCTTTAGTTTCTAACTTTATTTTCAATCTCACTCTACTCTTGCTCTTCAAACCCTTCTTTAAATGCCCTCTAGGCAAGTCATCAAGTTGTTGATCATTGCCAGTATGTAAGCTTTCAACAAAGTCGTATGCTTTGTGCCATGCATAAAAACGGGCAACAAGCTATTTTCTAAAAATATAACTATATCATATTTGTTTATTGTGATAGATATTTTAAACGAGTTTTTGTTGGGATTAATCATAGTTATTGTTGTTATTAGAGCATATATTCATTTTATGAAATTGGAGACAAGAAGTTATACAGAGGATGATTTTAAACGTTCATTGTAGAGCCTTTTAAATAGAGCTAGAGTTTAAAGTTAGAGTCTAACAAAAATTCAAATACGTTCCTTATTTTTTGGCATGAATAACAACTCCCTAATTTGAAAGAAAAAAAAAGGATAAAGTCATTCTAAAGATAAAAACAGAAAAATAATCCAAAAGATAAAGTCATCCTAATCCAATCTACAGATATTTAGATACGTTTTCAACACTCCTCCTTGCCTTAATAGCTGTAGACTCCTAGTTTGCTTCTTAATTCTTCAAATCTGTCTTTTGAAAGTGTCTTTGTTAGGACTTCTGCACTTTGATCATTGGTTCTACAATAAAGTGGACATATTTCACCTTCTCTTTGCACTTTCCTTAAGAAAAACAACTTAATCTTAAAATGCTTAGTCCTGCTATGAAAAACAGGATTGCTTGAGATTGAAATGGCAACTTGATTATCAACAAAAATCTAAGTTGACTCATTTTGCTCCATATGTAAATCTGCAAAGATATTTCTAAGTCAAATTGCTTGATTTACAGTAGCAGTGATTGCCACATATTTTTCCTCAGCTATACTTTAAGCTACAACATCTTGTTTCTTTGATCACCATGAAAACAGCCCTGAGCCAAAGCTGAAAGAGTAACCTATTGTACCCCTCACATCATCAATTGAAGCTCCCCAATCATTATCAGAATATCCATGAAATTTGAAATTCTGACAATAAGTGTATTGAATTCCATAATCTACAGTACCTTTGACATAGCTTACAATTCTTTGGCAGCTTGAGGATGGACTTCACTAGCACAATGCATAAATCTTGAAAGCATACTTATTGCATGCATTATATCATTTCTAGTTGCAATAAGATACACTAATTAGGGTTCTATAATGATGTTTATTCACCTTATCAGCTCCATCATCTTTGATGAACTTTTATTTCTAGTTAATTAGAGTAGTAGTGTTTTTGTAATCCTCCATATGAAAATTTTTAAGTATTTCCCGTATATACTTCCTTTGGCATATGAAGGCTCCACCTTTATCTTGCTCCACCTCCATTCCAAAAAAAAAAGTCATTAAGCCTAGGTCAATCATCTCAAATACTTGGAGCATTTCAACTTTAAACTCCTTTATTAGCTTCTCATCATCTCCTAGTAAAAGCAAATCATCAAATAAACAAAAACTATGATTAATTTAGCTTTTGTTTGCTTCACGTATAATGTAGCTTCACTTAGACTTTTAATGAATCAAAGTTTTGAAGATGATCAACAATTACGTTATATCAGGCTCTAAGGGCCTGTTTAAGACTATACAAGGCCTTTTTTAGCTTGTAGACCTTCTCCTCCTGTCTCTTGACTTAAAATCCTTCTGGTTGCTCCACAAATATCTCCACCTGTAAATAACCATTTAAGAAAGCAGATTTTACATCTAAATGGTAAATTTTCCATCCTTTATACGCATTCAAGGCTAGCAACATTCCAATCGTATCAAGGCATACAACTGGAGCAAATGTTTCTGAAAAATCTATTCCAAATACTTGAGCATATCCCTTTACTTCTAATATGGCCTTGTATTTATTTATAGAACCATCTGCTTTTCGTTTGGTTCTATAGATCCGTTTAACTCCTATGGTTTAAGTTATGGTCTGTCCCCTAACTCCTATGTGTCATTTTTTTCAATCATCCTAAGCTCTTCTTTCATAGCATTTACCCGTTTATCATCCTTCTCAGCTTCTTTGAATTTTGCAAGTACTAGGACATCAAAATTGCTTCTTTCATAAATTTCAGATAAGGGCCTTGCATCTCTAACTGGTATATCATCTACAACATCATCAAAGTGTTCTGGAACTTCTAAAAATTTCTTTTTCAATGGCTTTTCCCAGCTTCATTGTTTGTCCTCTATGATTTTGACATCTTTGCTTACAAGAATTTTTCCTTTTTGTGGTTGAAAATTTCTATAAGCTTTGAAAGTGTTGTTGTACCCAATGAAAAAACCTAGTTGAGCCTTTTTATCAAGTTTGTCTCTCTTAACATGTGGCACATAAGAAAAACAAACTCAACCAAAATTTTTTAGGTTTTGTAAATTTAGCTTGTAACCAAACTAGGCTTTAAATGGAGGTTTTTTAGATAAAACTTTGGTTGGCAGCCTATTCAGCAAAAATACAATAATGTTTGCAACCTTACTCATAGTTTCTTTGGCAGTTCCTTTTCATGTAGCATACACCTTGTCATTTCCATAAAACTTTAATTTTTTCTCTCACTTACACCATTTTGTTGTGGTGTGTAAGATGTAGTAAATTGGTATTCATTACCAATTTCTTCACAAAATATATCAAAGACTTCATTGTAGAGCTCTTTAAATAGAGCTAGAGTTTAACAAAAATTCAAATACATTCCTTAATTTTAGGAATGAATAACAACGCCCTAATATGCAAAAAAAAAAGAAAAAAGTCATCCTAAAGATAAAAACATAAAAATAATCCAATATCCTAATCCAATCTATAGATATTTATGCATGTTTTCAACAGTTCTGTTGACATTAATATTGGTGGTGAGTTGGGAATTTAAGATTATGTTTAAGTTTGAGATTTTAAGGCCAGAGACATCAAATGATGGTTGGTGAGGGCGGTAGATGACGTACATAGAGGCTCTGGCAATGGCTACAAGGATGAGGAGACAAATTATAATGACCGTCACCCAAATACAATTGGCAGCACAACAACTATCATGTCTTCTTTTGTGATTGGCTTGTGGGCAGTGCACTTGCAATTGATTTTCATAATATATTGGTATTATTTATTTGTGTCTGTTATTATTACTTCACCATTCACCATGGTTGTTGTTACAGAGTGGTTTTCGAAGTCAGCCAAACTCACGTTAATGCCCTGTAATGCGATCAATTCTCCATTTGAACCAGCACAATTACACCTTTAAGGAGTCATGAAGCTCACCTGAATAATGGTGGTTTTACGAATAGAACAATGACTTAGTATTTAGGAAACGAAATACAACGTTGTTGTATGGTACACAATGAGAGCATTGCTAGTGGACTGAATTAAAGAAGAATTAATTCCCTCTTTTGGAAAATGAAAACAACACCCTTGGAAGATGACTTAGTGGACAAGGTTTTATAATTGTTTAAGACACCAAAAGAGAGAGTCCATAATTAAAATTAACAATGTTAATTGATAAAACAAATGGGTTTATACAGAATATTTGATCTAATAGAGTGTAGCATTCATTTTTTTACTTGGTCTGTAGGGAATTACACACATATATATCCACATCCCAACAGCCATCAACCAATCAACATAACCCGTCCTAACATACATGTACGTTCCCAATAGTTTGGGACAATTATCAACCATTAATGGACAGTTTATATATAACTGTCCATGTAATAAAACAAGACATGATAATATAGGGACATTCGGTCACCATGCAAAGGATCAAAGGACAGATGTCTTTGTATCTATACTAAGCTTCATGCAACCAACGAATGCATGCCACATCACCAAGGTAAAAAGATCAACGTTTCTTCATTATGCATGTAACCACTGTAGCTTCATTTCCAACATTTCTAGCGCTTACATAGCACCAAAGGGACATGACAACTTTGCCACAACGCCTCCCCATTCCGTTGCCAAAGTTACTCAAATATTGGTGTTTATCAAACACCAAAAATAGGGGCTAACAAACCTCTCCCACCAAAAGAAAACCGACGCCCTTGTCAGCAGCTAAAGTGCCGAATCTGTCCAACATATTATTCCTTGGCTACTTAATCCCAAAGCTGGCCAATTTCCTCACCTTTTCCCTGCAAAATTCAAAATTCTAATACAACATGTTGGGTAAATGTAGGCCAAAATGATACACCCTTGTGTATCATTTCTTCAACAATTTAGAGTGGCAGCCTCCACTACCAACTTATAAATTTCAATAGACAGCAAACCTCTTTACTATCGTTTAAACTAATAAAGATAGGATTACAAGTCCATCTGTAACCCCTTATCACCACTGAAGGAAACGTAAATGAGCCCCTCTCAACTTCCTTCGATGTACAACCATCATAATTACTGGTCAATAGTCCTAGAAGTCCCACTTCTAGGTGCTTTTTCCACTACCAATGGATTGATGATCGCCACTTCATTGCTGTCCTCCTCTTCGGCCAACAATGAGTTCAACTTTGTTTTATTTGGACACTCCCTTGCATAATGCGGTCCACTACATAAAACAAGCAACATTTCGTTGAGCAGAGTTTTGAGAGGTTTGCACATTTTTACCTTTCTCATTTTGTCCCACAAATATTTCTCCACCAGCTTTACCATCCCCATTACCATTGGAAACTTTTTCCTTGTCTTTATTAGGTCATATATCCATCAACCGATTAGCCACTGCAATTGCACTTGGGAGGTCTTGAACTCCTGGCCTGCGTAGTTCAATTTGTGACCAAGTTTGGATTCCTAACAGAAAATTGAAGAGCTTATCTTCTTCCGCCATATTCTTAATGTCCAACATCAATGAACTGAAATTTTTGACGTAATCCTGAATTGACCCATCTTGTTTCAACATCCGTAAGTTCTTTCGTGCCCACCCACGAAGTGTTGCAAGGCAGAAATTGGTCCTTCAACTCAAGAACAAATGTTTCCCACATCTCTATTCTAGGACGTCCACCATTCAGATCGCCATCAAGTCTCCCATGCCACCATAATTTTGCATCTCCCACCAAATACATGTTGGCCAAACGAACTTTGTCACATTCCGATACCCTCGCCGCTTCAAAATATTGTTGCATATCCCAAAGAAAATTTTCTAGAACTTTAGCATCTCTCACACCATTAAAATGTTTAGGATCTGGGACCTTCATCCTTGTCCACGGGCCACCACCAACTATGTCACCGTGTTTCCATAGGAGAGCCAAAGCATCCTCTAGCACTCCCATTCTTCTGTTTGCTTCTACTGACATCATTTCCATTCGACCATGGAATGTTTGGACTGCTTCCTTCACGAGATCCAAACGAGCAAACAAAGACATTGTTTCATCTTCCGGAATGGCCCCCATGCCATGCTCTAACCTATCCAAACGTTCCCTAAGGATTTCAAGGATCTGAGTTGCCATCGTTGTTCCAAATACCAACTGCTAAGTGAGAAGAGTATCCCAGATATCTCCAAACAAAGCTCTGATACCAAGTTGTTACAGGGTTGTTTTCGAAGTAAGCCAAACTCACGTTAGTGCCCTGTAATGCGATCAATTCTCCATTTGATTCGGCATAATTACACCTTCAAGGAGTCACGAAACTCATATGAATAATGGTGGTTTTATTAATAGAACAATGACTTAGTATTTAGGAAATGAAATACAACGTTATTGTATGGTACACAATGAGAGGGTTGCTAGTGGACTGAATTAAAGAGGAATTAATTCCCCCTTTTGGAAAACGAAAACAACGCCCCTGGAAGATGAGTTAGTGGACAAGGTCTTCTAATTGTTTAAGACACCAAAAAAGAGAGTCTAGAATTAACGTTAACAATGTTAATTGATAAAACAAATGGGTTTATGCAGAATATTTGAACTAATAGAATGTAGCGTTCATTTTTTTACTTGGTCTGTAGGGATTTACACACATATATATCCACGTCCCAACAGCCATCAACCAACCAACATAACCCTTCCTAACATACATGTACGTTCCCAATAGTTTGGGCAGTTATCAACCGTTAATGGACAGTTTATATATACCTGTCCATGTAATAAAACAAGACATGATAATATAGGGACATTCGGTAATCATGCGAAGGATCAAGGGACAGATGTCTTTGTATCTATACTAAGCTTCATGCAACCAATGAGTGCATGCCACATCACCAAGGTAAAAAGACCAACGTTTCTTCATTATGCATGTAACCACCATAGCTTCATTTCTAGCATTTCCAGCGCTTACATAGCACCAAAGGGACATGACAACTTTGCCACAACGCCTCCCCATTCCGTTGCCAAAGTTGCACAAATATTGGTGTTTATCAAACACTGAAAAGAGGGGCTAATAGTTGTCCTCCTTCCATGCTAAATATAGCCTTTTGTTAACACATTAAGAGAGTGGGACATTGATTCTTGGACTTATGTTTAGCTTATGGTATGTATGACATGACACACAGTAGCAAGCTCTCCTTTGGTTAGGCTTTTAATTCATCAAAACCTGGGAGTCAGTATATGGAGTTAGGTCCTAATAAGGAATGCAATTTTTGTAATCAGATATAAAGATTGAATGAATGCTTATATGATATCTTTCTTGAAAAAACAATGATAGTTAGACAATAGTAAACTCCATAAAAATTATTTTGGTGCTTCTTTACTAATTGTAGAAAAAAAATCTACCATTTTGGCTCTTAAATTTGTTAATATTAGTCCAATTATATTAAAATTAAATACTTCTATTTAACTTCATTACATTTAATTATGCAAAAACGCATCTTTGTCTATTTATATAAAATATCTCTCTTTTCTTTAATTTAAATTCAATATAACGTACCTTTTAAAATTAAGTTTAAGTCTACAATATTTTAATATTTTCAATACAACTTAATATTATCATTTGAAGTGTAATTTTGTCGATGATATTTGTAATAATTTGTGAATATATCAATTAATTTATCTTTTTTTATCATTCAAAAGATAAATAATTTTTCTCTAATTTAAAAATTAAAAAATAAAATTTACTTACTTTTCCTCTTTCAAATAAATTCAAAATATAAAATTAATCTAATAAATATATCTACTCGAATATCAAATTAAAAAAAATTAACGTATCAAATATCTTAATTTTTGAAATGAAAAGTTGAGGGGTCTCACTAAATTTTTCAGAAATTTTGAGTTCTTTATAAAATTAATACCTGTTTAAAATACAATTGTATTTTTATTAAAAAGCTAAATAATGTTGACTTTATTTCAAATTAATAAGGACTATAACAATTACAATATCCAAGAATGTTTCTCTTCCACATATTTCGAATGCCAATATGATTTTTAATTATTTATTTTGTATTCATTTATTGAATAAAACAACCAGAAAGCCACGAATTATTATTCTCAAGAAAAAGCCACGTTGATAAAATGACAGGACGAAAAAGCAATTAGAGTTAGGAAAAAAAAAAGGAAAAGGAAATAAGAAACAAGGGCATTTAAAAAAGAACGAAGAAAGGCTAGGTAGGCCCCACCAACATAAGCATGAGCTTATGATATATTTGTATTTTGAGCCCATGCTAGTTCCAGGAGCTGTGATTCCCACATTCTACAATCTCATATTATGGACATACCACCTATATATGATATGAGCAGACTCCAAGTTTTTAATTTCCTTTTTATGCCTTGAACCATATGATGCTTAGGTGCATCATATATATGACAAAATGAGTAATAAAACCCAAACAATGGCCTGGATGCAATGTACTTTCTACTATAAATGTGAAGTGATCGCATTTGGGATTGCAAAAAAAAAAATCAGGGAGATAGTTGTTAGTTATTTTTGTGTAATTTAATCTTATACGATAGAAAAGGAGAGGGAGAGCCTCCTTTATGATTAGAAGGTCTCAGGTTCGAATCATTGAAATAATCTCTTTGTAAAAAAAATACAAGGAGAAGACTGCGTACATCGATGACCCTCCTCAGATCCTCGTAAAGTGAGAAGCCTTATGCACTGGATAAGTTGACTTTGACTTTGACTTTATAATAGAAAAGGATTAAAAACTTGGATTCAACAAAATAGAGAATAAATTTTAATTTAGTTTAAAATTTTGTGTTAAATCTGACATTATTTTAAAATTGAATTCAACAAAATAGAGAATGATACGTTTATTCGCAATTTAATATAGTAGGCATAAGCTTTTCCAGCCCTTTAGGAGGCAGTTGATTGTAGTCTGATCATTGGATCGATCAGCAACTATGTAAAGGGGATCCGAAGTTAAGTTGAGAAAATTAAGATCCATTGCATGATTTTGCAGTATGAACCAAAGTCCTTGGGAGCAATCTACCTGGCCCAGATATTCTCATTGGCATGAATGTATACAGTAAAGCTACACTTTTACAAATCCTACCCACAGGTCTCAGGTATCGTTCCTATTTCAGTCCGTACACTGACATTAATCACAACATCAAGATTGAACATAATTACCTAAACCCACACAGAGATGGGTGTCAAATTATGTTATATATCTATCAAGATCATAGGGTTGAAAGTTTGCAGGTTTGCCCTTGATTTGTCCACCACATCATACTCACTCTTCTAAGTACTTTGGTCTGTGACTGTTTTGTTTGAATTCAATGTTTAGTTAAGTGGGACAATATACAAATTATTAATTTGCGTTTCTACTATGATATTGTAGATCTAAATCATCAGTTAATATCGAATGCCTTATGCATTTGAGATAGAAAAGAAGAGCAAGGCATAAACTACCTATGACTTAAAATGAAAAAAGAGAAGCAAATTTTGATTACCAGTGGCACATTTCAGGTACTAGCAGGTGGACCTAGCTAAAGATAAAGGAATATCATTTTGCCAAGTGTCAGTTTCTGTTATATTATACAATTCAAAGCATTTCATCACTTCCAAACCATGATGATGTCAATTTATCCATTTGCTGAGCTTTGGAACTCTCCCCTCTGTTTCCCTTGTCTCTGTCTATCTCTCGTGAGCAGCAATGACCAAATCACACACTTTCATTATTTAAGTGTACTGTTGTGTGCTTTTTGCTTCATCAGTTCTAGTGGTAGTAACCTTTGAACCGCTCTTGACAGTACCAACTATTGCATTATATTAGTATTCATTAATCTCTGCAAGCTTCAGTCCATTTTAGTATTCATTAATCTCTGCAAGCTTCAGTCCTTCGGCTCCGTAGTTCAATGATAGGGCTGATTTACGCTTAAGTAAGATCGAGGTTCGGCTCATTTGTGAATGTAGCAGTGTTAAATATTTGGTGGTAGTACTTTGTCGTTCTTCGGGATCCTACCCGGCACGAGCGGGGACTAATCTGAGTATGGTGCTGACTTAAAGGTGTCACCGATCATTCAAGCCTAATAAGACACCTCTTGAAAAAAAAAAAAAAAACTAACCTTCTTCCCACCCAAAATGTTTCTTCATCTTACTTCACTTGTACTATATGTGGGTCCTTTCTGCGTCCACTTTTGACTTGTTGCATGCTTGTTTCTTCAAGTCATTTTTTCAAACTGTTCTTCCACTTCCCTTCTGACTAATGTTACGGGAAAAATGAGAGATTCGGAGCGTTGATCACTTATCATCAGTTTCGTTAAGAGTGAAATGGCGCTGAAAGTTGGAGTCTTGCTGGTGATCTTATGTCTAGATGTGCGCGTTACATCCGTTCTTGGTTCTTCAGGTAATGTGACTTGATCTTTTAGAGTTTCTAACTGTTATTTTTCTTCTTTTCTTTTTTGAGTTAGTAATTGCTACACCCATTAGTCGATGATTTCTCTCTGTGAATCTTTCTGGAATCTTAACTTGGAAAGAGTTTTGAGGATCTGTGTATACGACGGCAGAGTTTGTTTTTACACGTAAAATACACCTACTCAAATTGGTTGGTGGTAGAATACGGCTTTTTTGTTTCTTGGTTTCCCAATATCCTTTGCAATGTGACCAATATCCAACTGAATTTGAAGAGAGATCCCGAATCCCAAGTACGAATTTATTTTATTCGTTACGTTTCCGGTTTCTTGATCATGCAAGATTGTCAGTTCTTGACCCTCTGGTATTTGTAAGATGAACTTCAGAGCTTTGAAGTCTGACTTATCATTTCCGAGCAGCATAGGTACAAAATGGTTCGTCAAGAACTTGACAATCTTGAACTAGTTAATCGCCGCTGTTAGCTGCAATTGGATTTCATGATAACATCGAAAAGAGTAGCAATCGGTCTGTTGAATGCCAATGGGAAGTTCCTCTGAAACAATGACGTTGTTCATATGGGTTTCTTTTTTCTCATGGCAGCTGAATTTGTGAAGCCCTGTTTCACAATGAGAATTAAAATTTTTCCCTGGGAATTGGCATAGTTAATATATATATATAGAAATGACAATGCTTCAAGAAGTTCTTGGCTCATTGTTCCCCTTCTGAAACTTTTATGTATATGAACTCTATAAGTCTCTCTCATGTGGCAAAGATAAGCAATTTATGAGAGATGATCACGATAAGTATGTATGGGCAGTGATTTCCCATTGGGAGGCTATCTGTAGTTATCCACATAATGAAAAGGGACTATTCTAAGGCCACATGTATATAATTTGGTTCTGCCTCTACAAAAGCTAATACTTTAGGTGTTTGATCATCAAAGAACACTTGAATCCACTTTGATTGATCCTTGTTATTTTTCTTTTTTTAATTTTGTTTTATTTTCTTGGGCATAGACCCTAAACAAGCTCTTCTGAGCTTTGACAGCAAAAGACAAGGAAAGTCAATGGCAGAGTCTTCCTACAGAGCATCCCACTTTCCATCATCCTTCCATCAACCTCCAACTAAAGGTAGAAAAGAGCCTGCCTTACATCTTACGTTTTAAGAAACTTACGGAGTATGTGGAATTGAATAATCACAACTCATAAATTTCAAGATGTTTCTCATGTTACAGCCCTTCTTGCACATAATGACTTTAGGCCATCAAGCATTGCACTTGAACCTTCTATGTCATCTTTTAAGGGTCTTGCAAACAAATGGGTGCATGATTCTGTATATTCTTTATCAATTGTAAGTCATCGAAGTCACTATCAAGGAAACATGTGAGATTGCCCGAACCAGCTTACTCTAGACCTCTGTATAAATATGGTAGCAGAAGTTTGACTTTGCAACTGAAAAGAACCTGAAATCACTTCTCCATACATTACTCTAAATAAATCCTCACCATTTATACTTCTTTGATATATAATTGCAGGTCCTTCATTCTCGCCAATCCAATCTCCATCTTCTTCTTGGAGCTGGGGTTCTTCTGCACCTGCAGTGTCACCTACAATTTCTCCAAGCCAGTTCAATAGTATGAGAAGACTTGCTTTCGTATTCGATCCATACTTTATTCTGTTACTATGTTTATCAAAATAATGATATCAATAGCCTCAAAACTATGCAATTTATTGGCTGCAAGTGCACATTCATTCTCCAGCAAAGCCTCCTGTGGGTTATTCCTTCAAGAAGACCAAGGCTCCACCACCCGTACATATTATGACTCTGCCACCTCCTTTGGCTAGTGGTAAGTTCCTTTTGCATATGCATTTAGCAATCTTTTCATATTTGGTAGAATTGGCATATTAGAGATGCACCTGCTTTGAGTAATGTACATGTCCTTCTTGTAGATTGTACATCAGTCACATGTGCAGAACCATTAACAAATACACCACCTGGATCCCCCTGTAGGTGTGTGTGGCCGTTGAAAGTTAAGCTTCGTCTAGGTGTTGCAATCTCTACCTTTTTAACTTTGGTAACCGAGCTAGCGGAGGAAATTGCAGCAGGTGTTGCCCTTAATGATAGCCAAGTTCGCATAATGGGAGCAAGCGCAGGTAGCAAACAGCTAGAGAAAAGCACGGTTCTCATTGCCCTAGTGCCAACAGAAGTAAAATTTGATGATACTACTGCATTTTTAATCTATGAGAAATTCTGGAACAAGCAGGTCAAAGTAAAGGCATCCCTCTTTGGTCCCTATGAAGTACTGTACGTGCAGTACCCAGGTTATGTTCTGATCCTCACTTGAAACTTCAGTTTTACTAGTCAACTAATTCATGCATCATCCATGAGAATGCTGGATTGATACTGAAGTATCTGCCAAAACCTACGCTACAAAGGAACTTTTGTTCTCACTATGTTACAATGTTACAATGTTAACATTTCTAACTGGTAATGAAATATTATTGTCTGCATTAGAAGTGGTCTTCCCTTCTATATCTTGTCTTTACGCATTTATGGACTGCGTGGAACATTATATGTTTTATGTACCTCTAATCTGGTGCAACCTGCAGGTCTCCCACCCTCTCCACCATCCTCATCTGCCATTTCTACTTCTGATGATTATCAATATGCTGGGCACGGCAACAATGGAAGGACAAATAAACCTTTAGCAGTTGATGTTCCTAAAAGGAAGAAAGATGGGCTTAGCAGAAGCACTATAGCAGTAATCACGGTCTCCACCTTCACTGTCTTGGTTACCTGCATGGCTATTTGTTGGCTTCTTCTGCTTAGAAGTGGAATCTATTCTCATCTACGTCCACAAGTGCCACCTCCAGCAGTGTCATCCCCTGCAAAACCATCAGGTATAACTTGTTATATCATCCCCTGCAAAACCATCAGGTATAACTGGTTTGGCTAATTTACTCACTTTGTCTTGCGATCATTCAAGTATTCTGTTGTATCATCCCCTGCAAAACCATCAAGTATAACTGGTCTGACTAATTTACTTATTTTGTCTTGCGATCATATAAGTATTCATCTTTATACTAGTCAATGAAAGACTTATTGTTTCCACTTTATATTGCTTAATGCAATGTGTTACCTCTAAATATTTTTGTTGTTATGTTAGGTCAGAGATTTCCTTGTACCTGACTTTTTTGATGATCTCTTCCCATTCAATTAAAGCACTATGTTTGCTTTTCTATCGTTTTCATTTGCTGTTTTTGAACAGATATTTACATTATAAGATCCATTTATTGATATCCAAACTTTAAACTTTACAGGGACCTATAGGCCTATGATTTCACCTAGTATTCCTGGTTCTGCATCGGTATCACTAAGTTCTGATCCAATGGCATATACAGGATCTGCCAAGACATTCAATTTGATAGAAATAGAGAGAGCTACTAATAATTTTGATGCTTCGGGAGTACTCGGAGAAGGTGGATTTGGAGTTGTTTACCATGGGAAGCTAGTCAATGAAAAGGAGGTGGCTGTGAAGGTTTTAAAGAGAGATGATCAACATGGAAGTCGAGAGTTCCTGGCAGAAGTTGAGATGCTTGGCCGACTGCATCATCGAAATCTAGTTAAATTGATTGGCATTTGTACCGAGGGCCATGTTCGCTGCCTAGTCTATGAACTTATCCCAAATGGAAGCGTTGAATCACATTTACATGGTGGGTGAAAGCCTTACAGATCAGTGATGTTGCTTCCCTATGTAAGGCAAAAGTTTTTCACCTTCTTATTCCTTGAATGATTCATGTTGGTTTTTTTGTTTTTAGGAGTTGACAAAGAAAGGAATCCACTTGATTGGGATGCTCGAATGAAGATTGCCCTTGGGGCAGCTCGGGGACTAGCCTATCTGCATGAAGACTCAAGCCCTCATGTCATACATCGTGACTTCAAGTCCAGTAATATCTTGTTAGAACATGATTTTACCCCCAAAGTTTCAGATTTTGGATTGGCCAGAGCAGCAATGGATGAGGGAGACAAGCATATCTCCACATGTGTAATGGGGACTTTTGGGTATTATTTCACACAAATATATGATTTTGATTTTAATATCTGCAGCTTCTTTGCAAGTCATGTTGCCACCTTCTGTAATTTTCCAGCTTCCACGTTTAAAGCTTACAGTCTTGTCTTGATATCTGGTTCAGTTACCTGGCTCCAGAGTATGCAATGACGGGACGTCTTCTAGTTAAAAGTGAAGTTTACAGTTATGGTGTGGTCCTCCTTGAGCTCCTAACTGGACGGAAACCTGTAGACTTGTTACAACCACCAGGTCAAGAAAATCTTGTTGCTTATGCTCGTCCACTCCTCACAATCAAGGAACAGTTAGAAACAATTATCGATCCAACTATCAAGTCAACTGTTTCACATGATACCATAGCGAAAGTAGCAGCTATAGCATCAATGTGTGTGCAACCTGAAGTATCTCACCGACCGTTCATGGGTGAAGTAGTTCAGGCCTTGAAGCTGGTCTGTAATGAGTTTGACGAGACAGAAATGCCTGATTCAAGAGATTTCAGTCATGAGAAACTGTTGCTTCTAGAGGAGGATAAGAACAGGAGGGTTTCAGGTGAGCTGGTGGAAGCTCTGCCGTCCTATCAACCATTCCCACTATCAACATCAGAGTTACTGAAAACACCTACTGAAGTTGAGCAGCAGAAAAGAGAGTCTTTCAGAAGGTACTCTGCTTCAGGGCCTCTAAGAACAGGCAGGACGAGGCACTTTTGGAAGAGATTAATAATTTTCCCTAGATGTAATACGAGTGAACAAGGAAGTTCATATAAACTGTCTCCAGGAACTTGTTAAATTTCAGCATATCCTATCCAATCTGTGTCTCATCCAGTAGCGTACTCATTGCATCAACTAGAAAAGTGTCCATGGATTGATATGATATGATTCTTTTGGTTTTCGACAACAATAAGAAGAAAAAACAGAGAAAAACGTTGTTGAATTTTTTCTGCCATCCATTAAGAAGAAAAAACAGAGAAAAACTTTGTTGAAATTTTTCTGCCATCCATTCATCTTTCATCAATACATCAATAAGTTTACAGCACTTTATAAACTATAAAAGCTGGAGATATTTCTCTGCATAACATACCTATTCAACCACTTTCACTACCTTAATTATTAAGTTATACATCAAAATATCAGCAGTCACTATACCTTTCTTTAATCTCAAAAAACAATAATCAGAAAATTCACACACAACTATCAGAAGAGCTTGAAAAGAAGTCACCTTGGATGGAAGCTATTTTCATTTCAACACCAGAAATGAAGTTTAACATGTGGAAGTTTCCACCTTTGCCACACGAATGTATTATCTGTATGTCTTGGGGTTTGGAATATATTCTTTCCGTTTTTTGTTTGATAAATTGAAATCCAGGGGGAGATGCATATGTCTATACCTGTAACGTGGATGGGGATCTCATTTGACCTAAATTTTATATCAATGAATTTTGCCTTAAATTGTTCAAAAAATATCTGGAACAATTGATCACATCACTCTATAGATCATCTATTTCAGTTGGTCTATTCCCACTCTATTCCATGGGATCTCAGCCATTCAATTACTCTCTGTCTCATTTATTGGATGGCTGAGATCTCATGGAACAAAGTGGGAACAGACCAACAGGAATAGATGAGGCCAATTGCTCTCTGTCCCATTTATTGGATGGTTGAGATCTTATGGAATGAAGTGGGAACACACTAACTAGAATAGAAGACCAACTGAAACAGGTCATCTGTTCTAAATGATCTGTTCCTACTCTGTTCCACAGGAACTCATCCATTCAATTGCTCTCTGTCCCATTTATTGGATGATTGAGATCCCATGGAACAAAGTGGAACACACTAACTAGAACAGGAGATTTGATTCCCTCCCCCTAAGTCTGTACGATTCCTACTTCCTAGCTAGCTGATAAACATAGTTATTAATTGCTTCAGTTATCATGAAAAGCTGGAAATAGGAATCAGGTCCTGCAGTTGACTTATATCATAAGCATGAACACTTAAGCCGAATTTGAATGTCTCGACAATAAACTGACTCCAACTTCAGCTTCGTGCTATAGGCTTTTGTTTGGTGGAAAATAAGATGAGAGGCATGTGGATATTTATTAATTCTATTTAAAAATTAATAAATAAATTAATTATACTAATAAATGATTATGACAGTTTAATATATGACAATTACAAATTAATTAAATTAATTATTAAAGAGAATATATAAAGAGAGACAAAATCAATTTTTGGTAGTTCAACTGTTGGCTTATGTCCACTCGTTAATATCTATTTGAAAATTTATTATTATTTCTTTTGATGAGTGTGGAGAAACTATTTATTCAATATCACTTTTTATCACAGATAAAATAGGACCCTTCTGATTGTCTTATTTTTTCTTTGGTCAAGAAGAACCCTTTACAATATCAATTGTTCACTCAATTAATTTAAAAATTGATCAAGTACAGCTCGACAATTTCTTTCTTGGTCACACAATATACTAAGGACTTGTATCATGCTCACACACGTGAACGTATAGAACTTTCTCAAAAGCTTTTCAAGACTCTCCCTATACCAAAGATTATTCCCACGGCTTATATATAATTTATTAATGCTCAAAACAACGAAATAGGCCTATTAGAAACATACAAGTAGTTATACTGACTAGTAACAATGACATTGATTGACTAGTCTATCCTTGGGCGAGAGTAGTACTAGGATGGGTGACCTCCTGGGAAGTCCTCGTGTTGCACCCCTCACCCAGAATATTAGTAGAGAGAGAGCCTCTACCTTCTCTGTATGTTTCTCCTTCTTCTAGCACTCCTTCTTGCCTTCTACCTACTTGTTTCTTCATTCTGATTCCACTCTTCCCCTG
>JAOQMM010000001.1:9508109-9519428 GCA_027563515.1 Erythroxylum platyclados
TATATCCATTCCCATTCCTCACTATATTCACTCCCATTCCTATTTCCATTCCCTTGTCTGAACCAACCGCCCCCTAAGAGTTGTTTTGTATTGCTATATAAATATTATTCTGCATTAATGAAATATATACAAAGGTTTTTTTTTTGTTATTTTTCTTAATCCACTAATCTCTGTTTCTAACACTAACTTTGGCTAATGATAGAACAGTTACGAGAGTAACCAAAACCAGCATCATAACTCTCTAGCAATCCAAAAAACCCACATCTCCAAGTAAGATGCATCAACTGCCAAGCGCTACTATTAATTGGACAGTTGAGTTCATAGATAATCTTTCATAAACTAACCATTTAATTTGCTCAACATCACAACTTTTCTGCTTTCATACATCCTACTAAGAAACTTATTTTTAAAGTATTGTGGAAAAAGCAAAGTTAGTGGATGATATTTTACCCAACAATTGAGGGAATAGTTTCATCTCATCCAATCTCAGGCAATCACATTAGTTGACAGAACATGATGGATAGATAAATACATTTCTGAACTCACAATACCTTAATTTGTCTAACAAAGAACCAAACGCTTTCAATGATGTTACTCCTTCAATCAGACTAACCAACAAATTAAATTAAATGATATTACTCTTGGGATAGGCTCATTTATTTCATGCCTTTCCTGGTACAAACGTGCACTGCTCATTTCCATCTAGCCCAAGAAACCTGTCTGTGATTTAGATACCCCACAGAAAGGGCAAGATCCGGTTTGAAGAATTTATAGTACCCACAAGTGTTTTTAATGTCTCTCTCTCTCATCGCTAAGCATAGAATGTACTATGACCTCCGCACTTGACAGTGTATGTAGTGAATTTATGAGTTGGACCATGGGTCATGGGTGTAGTTATGGGAATATTATGGTTATACTGAAACATAAGGCCATGCAACTAACCTTCTTACAAACTTCTAACTCATTCATAAGCCCCACATACAATCATCTTTAAAAGCAAAAAATGTTAAGTCTGAAGATAACTATATTCATTGTTTCAATCAGTAGTCTAATGAAAAATGAAGCGTTGCCTCCTTTTTACATTGCAAAACCAGTCACCCACTTTCTTAACTAGTAAAGCCTAAAACAACAACAAAAGAAAGCATAAACCAATAATCCAGTAGTATGATTTTTCCATACAGCTTAAATTACAAGTCTCCGAATTGGCAAACTTGAATTCCATCTCAATGTAAGAGAAGCCATGGCCATTGTCCAACAAACAAGAGATGCAGTTCAATGGAACCTATCTCAAATCCAGCGACTGGCACCGGGACAAAAAAATAATAACAATAGTGAATTCAAAATCTATTCCCCCTAGCACATTTATGGGGCTGGATAATTATGTACCATAAAATGAGCAGAATCACTGACATCTTTAGAGTTCTCTTACAAGCGCATAACTGATTCATTTACTCTTCCTTCGAGCAACTGGAGTATGCAGATTCATTTGCTGATGAAGTTACCCCAGACAAGGCACTTGATGACATATTGCTGCTGGTTTTAACTCCATTCTGAAAACTCTTTGATCCTCTAGGGGGGTTTCCCTGGGAATCACTAGTTGCAGCTTCCTGGCCCTCCTCAGCTAATCCTTTCAGAATGTTCATAACAGTGGGAACGAACTTTGAAGACAAGGAAATAAGCCCAGGCAACTGCAAAACATTAAAACTAGTAAATAAAGGCTTCCAAATCCTTACTTTGAATGGACAAACTTTTTGAATTCTACAATCTAAACAGAGAGAAAACAAACTCTTAATATCAGTGAAACAGAGTCCCATCCTATGATTAAAGCATTAGGTACTGGGCTAAAAAGATTTCACAATAGTTCCTTGAGGATATAAAAATTGATGCACCAATCTGAATGCTCCAAACATAACACTATTCCTGAAGTAACTTCCCGTAGGAATCAAGATCTAAGCCATGAAAAGATAGATTAACACTCACAGCACCATGGCGGAATTCAGCTGAAATGTCTAACTGCACCCATAAGGCCTTAACGAGCAGAAAACATATGAAGATGACAAAAAGATAGAAAGGATTTCTGCCATTAAAAAGGAGGCACTCCATTAGCAAAGGAGGCAATATGATCTTCTCAACAAAGTATAATGATTACAAGGTGCTGTTCACAAGATAGACCTTAAAATAGTCATAAATTCATTGAATCCGAGCACGAACAATGCAATAATGGCCCATGGAGGCGGTAACCAGTTGTTACTACGGTTGTTAGCTTCCTGGATATTGACAGAGAGAATTTAAGTAAACTGAAAAGAAAAGTGCAAAAGAGATGGAGATATCCATAGATCCAGAAAGTTTTCTCCGACTAATATAGAATCAAAGGAGAAGAAAAAACATATCATACATTAAATACAGGCAAAATTCATGGAAAATTTGGAACAAAGTGAATGTAAAGCAAGAGTGTGGTGCCTGACTATAGTTTGCTCAAAGCATTGTTGAAAGCACACGCAGGGAGGAACCTTGAATCACAATCATATCAATCTCTTACTGACTAGATATAAGAGAAGGCATAGCAAATGTAAATGCTACAAAAGAATGACTTGCATTATCAGTAGGTAGACCAGTAATAGGGGTTACTTCAGCCACTTGACACAATAAATTTAACATTTACTGCCCATAAAAATTTTGAAAGAATTAAATGAAGACTGGAAGATTTTATACCATTGCACCTTCTGCAAACTATATATCGCCGACTTATGTCAACCATGACAAGCTACACACCTATGTCCAGTCATCTAATAGACATAAAACGTAAAGGTGTTTCCCCAGTACCTTCTATTTTCTAATTCAAGGCTACATATATGTTTTATCTTCTTTATAGGGGCTTTGTCCCAAACACAAACCATATTCATGAAATTTTAAGATCTGCAAGGCAAAGGTGGGTATTTTCTTTCTATTCCACATTAAATAACACAATGAAAAGAGATGAGAATAAAGATAAAGGAAGAGAAAGGACTACTGTGAGGGGATTGCATACCTGAGCAGAAACAGCCTGAGTGACACTGTATTCTGTTTCCGACTTGAATTGCCTCCAAAGTGATTTGCACTGGACAGGTGTTATCAAGGTCTTTGATTGAGGAATCTGCATACGCGAACATCCATTTTAAGTACTAAATAGTGCTATGTTGTGGAAAGATGGTCCATCAAAAGAGAAATAGAACTCCCAAGAGAATGCAAAGGTGATGAGGGAGCACAATATATATATATATATATATATGCATATATTTTTTTTTTCAGAAAATATTTTCAATTATCAAATGAATCAAAACATCTGGAAAAACATGATGAGCAGTATGCATGTGCCAGCGTAACAAATATTTTGTCAAAGACTATGACCATGCATTCAACAGGATCCAATATAACTTCACAGTTATTAAAGGAATTCCCAACATCAAACTCCAAATATGAATTGGCAGAGTCCAAGTTTCAACATCTAAGCCATTTATATAAATATCAAAACTTGCAAAGAGCTTTTCAGAATTACAAATACTTGTCCCAGAAAACCCGATTCTACATGCAGGAATCAGCAAATTCTTTAATTGATTAAATACGATGTCTTGTAGTGTGCAATTGAATGCTGCATAAGAAGAAAAATCAGTATTGACAGGAAATCCACCTGTTCCCAGGTGCTTGAAGCCAATGGGTCATGAGTTGCAACACTTTTATTGCTATTGTTATCCAACAGAGCGGAGGATAATATTTTCATAATGTTATCAGCTTCATCTTCCAAACGGATGGCAACCATGACGGACAGTAACTTCAGAGACTGAAAAAGGTTGAACAAAGTTGCAGATAACTAATATCCAGAAAGGCACAATAAAAATAAAAGTCGACATTTGATGATACAACCAGTAGCATACCGCAGAGCGAGCAGCTTTTGTAATTGCCCGGATGTCTTCTTTCCCTGTCCAAACTCGTGGCATTGAATCAGAATCATGGCTAAACAGCATTGAGAACCTGTGTAAGAGTTAGACAATCCCATTATTTGGGTTCCCAAGACAATGGAACAAACAGGATTGAAAAATTGCAAGTGGTTGCTACCTATCCTTCATACGCATTAAGACCCTTCCAGCTTCTTCCTTGGCTTTTGCTTCAACCACATTCCTTGCATGGTCCTCCAGTCTTGCAAGGATAAGTTCCTTAGTCTCCTCCTCCATGTCAAATCCTGAAAGTGCATTAGAAAGACCACAGATTGCATATTCTGTCTCATGCCTCAAAAGTTTTCTTATTGAAAACCAGGTCTCACTATTAGCTCCATCCAAAAGAGCTTCCACAGGTCCAGACAATGAATCATTTAGCTTTCCCTGCAGATGGTCCAGGCAAACTCAAGTGTATAAAATTCGCAAACCCAGATAAGTATACATATTATGCCCTATAACCATCTGCCTACTGTTATGGGATGTCCATAACAAGCTTTTCCAGGTGGCACTAATTTCTCATGGCCTGATTATTATGAAAATGGAAAATTACAAAAACTATCAATAACCAAGGAATAGCAGGTACATGTTAAACTTGAATTCCACTTCAATCTCACTTAAAAGACAAAATATATACAAGTTTTACAGTAGCTCAATCTGAATTTGATGACATCCACAATTTCCCACAGAAATTCAGAGAAATTTCTCTTCTTATATCACCAAAAAATACAGCTCACTTATATCAGCAATCAATAAATGAAGTAGCATTTTAAGAAGGTTGAAATCCAAAAACTACATACCTCAAAGGAAGAAGTAATTTCAGACAGTTTGGCAGCATGGACAGTAGCAACGTGTGCCTCAATATCTCGTTGAAGCTTGTCCCTAACTCTTGATGTATCCCAGTCAGCTTGTTCAATTACAACCTCTGTAAACACGAGGTACTTATTTGATCCATTCTTCAAAGAAGATCCTTAACTAAGGCAACATATCTAACTTTGAAACATTAATGCAGGTGCAATAAAAATGAAACTAAAGGCACAATCATTTCAACCCTGATATTTAATCATACATTGTACTTGTCATTCTGTTCTGATACTATATTCTACTTCAAGCTTCTTCTCCTTTGATTTGTAGGGTCCTTTTCCTCAATGTTATTCCTGCATCCTCTAAACTTGGTGCAATGACATAATGAATGGTAACCATACCTGCACATTCTTCATCAAATAGAGCCATGCAAGACTGGGTGCAAGTGCAGGCAGCTAAAGAAAACCCATCACCAGCATTCAAAGCCTTCTCAAATGTTGTTTTGAATTTTTCAAGAGTTCCATATCTTATGTGTCCCAACATAGACTGATATGCAGGTTGAACAAGCTGCCAAATGGGAGAAATATTAACAATCAGCAGCACGTCAAGTGCTTGAAGATAACATCTGGGAATTAGATTCACCACATATCAAATAACGCAGGTAATATTATACATGAGTCTGTCCACTCTTTGACCTGAACAGATACACTCACTGACCTGAACAAGAAGACTACATAAATGGGGTGAATTGCAAATCAAAAGCAAGACTCTAGCCACCAACTGCACTAACCTCTATTTTGGCACATCCTAACACTCATGGTTCTTTCTTTTGGACTTTTTGATGCCAAATATACATTACAACCCAACTCAACTACACCTTAATTCAATTTCTTTCAATTCCAATACACTTGATGATGCAAAAGAGCTTAAATTCTATTAAAGAAAAAAAGAAGAAAAATTAGTCAACCATAAGTTTAATTTGGTGGGATAAAGGTTGAGAATTGAGTTGATAGCAAAGAAATCAGGGACTGAAATTTAGATTATGTTAGGATTCCTCATTAGATAGGAAGTAGTAGTAAGTGAAATATGTTATTCTAGTTTAAATATGTTATCCTAATTGTTTAGGATAAGATTTAAATTTGTTAGGAACTCATTATTATTAAAATAAGGATTCTAAGAACTTTTCTATATATATCTATACCCTTCAATAAGAATATATTGTGAATTTTTTCTCCAAACATGAGTTTTCAACTAGAAGGTGTGAGACTTTCTTCTAAAAGTGATTCTTAGACCCTGTGCGTGATTCCTAGATTTCTACCCGCTATTGTTTGTGTTCTTCACTACATCCCAGCAATTCTAATCTAAAGTTTCACCAACCAAAACTCTAAGTTCTAGCCATATCAAACCCAAATTTTAGCCAATTAAACCCTAAAATTCTAGCCTAAATTTCCGGCAATCAAACCCTAAAAATCCAGCTGTAATAAATTTGAAATTTTAGCATCCCAAGTTAAAATCCAGACCTGAACTGGATATTCTAGCAGCCTATATCATCCATATTTCCTAATTTGTGTGAATTTTAGTTATTAGTTAATACTTCTTTATTTGTCCTACATCACCTGAGGTCATTGCCAACAGATCAACATGACCCCTAGAAATGCTAATAACCTATAATCAAAACTCAGCAGCTTTATAGGTATGTATGGAAGATAACAAATTCACTAGAATATCTAAAAATTAGAATAGCTTAGTGATATGAAACAAATGAATTACTTGAAGCAATTTTTCCTCAAGTTGTTTGCGTTTCGCAGATCTGACTCCTTCATCAAAGTAAATGGCTTCTGAATCGTATCTGAAACAAACAAAAAGATAAAAACCCAACATTACTAATTAACAAGTACATCACCAAAATTCAGAAAATTTTGATAAAAGTTTCAAATGCTACTATGCCAACATATAATGAGATGTTGTGAAAATTGCATCAACGTGCATAATAGCCTAAACCTGCTTTATCTAATATTGAAAGGGGATAACAAAAAGCAAGAGCTTCAAAGATAATGCACTTGCTCGACAAAAACATTTGATTAAACAATGAATCTCAAACAATATAGCAGAAAAGTGAGCGCTCAATCCTCTTATGATTCATAGCATGCTTACTCAGATAAGCATGTGTTCAGAATGGAACTAAGCTTCTTCCCAAAACCAACCAATGGGCCAGATTGTACAGCCTCTTGCAGGTGACACCATTCCTGGTAGTGATATAAATATTCAACTTTTTCAGTTACTTCAATTCTAGGACTATTTAGAGAGAAAAATAAACTGAAAAAAGCAACATGAAAGAGTAATGTGAAGTTGTATACATCATTGGTATTGACACCACAGAACTTTTCATTTGCAATTTCTTCACAGCGTACAGTAGCAACCATGACCTGCAAATCGTCTGCTAACGAATGACATGAAGAAGAAAAGGCATATTTACTAGCCACTGCCATATTCACAAATATACCTTATGGGCAGGAAGGTCAAGGTCTTTGTTCTCCTTGATAACTTTCCAGATTTCCTGTGCACTGAAAGAAAATCCTGAGGCAGGAACTACACCACGTCGATCTCCAGCAAGACCACCAGGTGCAATAGAATGGAAGAACCTCTGCCTCAAACTAGCAACCTACATTCATAGAGATTTTGGAAAGATACCTTAAGGATAATCCCGGTTCATTTGATAAGATGACCTAATTCCATGAGTCTACAGGTATTATGAAGCAGAAAACACCGGAAAGTTTGGAGCAGAAAAGAAACCAAATAATAAGATTGAAATATAAGTTGACTGCAATGAAATATGAAAACATGGGAAATTATCTGAAACACAACTATCTTTCTTGCCACAGAAAAACTGGAAAAGCAAACAACAAGGCCCTGTTAAAGCAATTTTCAGATAAGCAAACCACAGAATATATAGTCCACCTGCTCTTTGAATTGCTCTTCTTTTTCTTCATAGCTAGATAGAGCAACAACTTCAACCTGTTCATAGATTAATGAAATCAGCCATTTGAGAAACTAGGAAGTCAATAAGTACAATTCAGAGAAAAGTATGGGAACTCACGTTAAAAAATTCACTTAATGGGGTTTCATTGTGTTCTTGTGGCTTAGGCACAGAGTCCCATATCTGCAAAAGAAAAAAAAAAATCAAAAAGACTATTATCATTGAGATTAACTAGAAAAGAAGGAAAAGACCAGATCCTTGACCTTCTGGATATCTTCTCGCAAAACAGGTTCTAAATGCTCCAGCGGTGTCTAGAAAATATAGAGAGGAACATGCAACAAAAAAAAAGGGCTCAACTCCAAAAAACCTTAATCCAAAACAAGAAAACACAAAGTTGAATGTAGCAATCCTCTAAATTCCCAAAATTAACACGAAAGAAAGGAGCTCACCCTTGTTTTATCACGTATTACAAACAACAAAGTTGTCTTCCGGGGACTAAACAAGCGCATCATGACCTATGTGAACAATTATTAAAATTTTGGACCATTTCATTTTAGAAATGAAGTCAAGAGGAGATGCTTAAGAAAACAAATACAGCAAAGAACCTGGAACACAGTCTTCAAAAGAGGTTTATTCGCAGCTTGCTCACGTCCAATATCATGACACCACCTAATTAGTTTTAATTGGCTAACTTATGAAAAGACAATGAGAGAATAACATTTTGGGAACCATGACTCAAAAGAATGCAGTACGTTTAATAGTTAACAAGACTTACATGTTTATCAATACAATATCAGAAACAGCAAGAGCAAAAAGTGCACTCTGCTTCTCAAATGCTGTACCATCCTATAGGATGAGAGTAGAATGACAAAGGGGGAGTAAACATCAATATGTCAAAACAAAAAGAGAATTCTAATTTTAAGTACAGTGATCATATATCTCCACCCATTGCTTTGCAAGTTCATGCCACCAAAGGTGTTGGTTACGAAATAGAAAAACTGAAACTACAGAACTCCCAAGAGTAATATCACATAACCAGTATTATAAACGTAGGCAGGTGAGTTGCCTCATAGAAAAATATCGATCCCTCATATTAAGGCATGAAAGATATAGACGACCAACAAGACATGCAAAATTCAAGCTATCACCACGAAAATGAGCAAAGCAATAAAAATTAAGGGGAAAAATTTTAAGATGCACCTCTCCTCGTTCTCTTCCATCAGTACCCTCCAAATCCATTACAAGAGTACAAGGTTCAATGCCAGTACATCTGGCCATCCAGATGCCTTTGGTGGTTTGAGACCTGAAAACGTACGAAAATTTTGTTAGCTAAGTTCCAAATATTTCTTTTAATTTTCCATCCAAACAAAAAATATGTACATACATATATGTGCATGACATAAACATTACGAATGTAAATACACATGTATAATAAAATCAAAGCATATAAAAGGTGTTCTAGAATGAAAGCAACAGATGAACATGCCTTCCTTTAAAAGCATCCATTTCTCTGAAGTTGGTACGAAATAAATTATTCAACAAAGTGCTTTTCCCTGAACAGTCCATGGAAGAGAAAAGGTTAAGCTCTTAAGACAATGAAAACTATCACCATAAGACATTCACCAACAGAATTGAAGGAAGCAAATGATAAAATATGAATCAGCTCAAATTGAAAATTCTCTTCAAAATCAGATAGAGAACTATCATATTATGCTCTGAATTTTGGTTATCAATAAAAACTTGCTTCCAGCTGACTAAGTTTCAAATGAATACAGCATCAAGTCTCAAGTCAAAGCCTGCCCTTAGTTCGTTTAACGATGACCAATCTTCTAGTTTTCATAACAAGGATGTGGATCATAGCACGCAGATATTCAAGAAAGCATCAGCAGAGAAGCATAAACCCAAAGATTGAACAAGATAAATAGACTAGGAGAAAGACATACCACTACTTTGTGGGCCCATGATGGAGACTACAGCATACGATAAACCACATTCCCCCAACTTCACCGCCTTGATAAAATGGTCGATTCCAGAAACATTAAATTCTCCATCCCCATCGATAAGTTGTGTGGAACAACTTTCCTCGTTTGCTGGAATCCAAAAATTCCATGTATTAACTCATAATTATATGATTTCTAAAGGTAAAAATCTTTGTGCGAAAAGCATGTTATCCATACATAATTTCACAAATGTCTACTTACCCGTCGCATGTATACTAAAATTATATTACGGTAAATTTACAGATTGAATAGAAAAGAAAAAATGGAGCTCAATCAGCCCAAATGTGCCACACCACATGAGTGTAAGCTTGTTTTATCTGCAACCTCGACGCATGGCATCATGTAAATCAACAACTAAAATATATAACAACATTATAGGACAAAAACAAATCGAATTGTGTGAAATCCAAATAAAAACGATACTAACTAGCTCTCTCAGTGTTATATAATTGGTACGTTACGTGTGCACGCCAATTAATGATCATATCCGTTGTATTCAATACATTTAACGGAAAAAGAAACCAAAAGATTTGGTAAATTGGATGCAGAAATGGAAAAACATGAAAAGCTACCAAATTTTATTGTCAATCACGTTCATGGTTATGGTGGAGCAGCACACATTATGATAATAAGGCAAATTGAGGGAGAAAGATGAATCATGGGGAATGGAAAAGAAGAGATTACCCATTTGAATTGAAACGATACTGCAATTTGACAGAGAAAGCAGAGGGAAAACAGAGAGAAGGACCTATTTTCTGACTTTGGTTCTTATTATTGAAGTGGGCCTCACTATCCAAAAACAAAATGAAAAGTAAAGAGGAAAACACTCGAATTCAATTTGTTCCTTGTTATGAATGGATTGTATTACAATATTTTACGTGTGTTCATTTCCAACTACGTGATCATGGGCTCAGACAAATGGGAACTGAACATATTCTTGGTCGTTCCACGCCACCTAGACCTTCGCCACCTTTTCTTCGACAAAGATGTTGCATCAGTGATATAACGAACTTTAAGGTTTTTATGCACAAATGCTAGTGTATGCAATAAATGATTGTAAGCCATCCATAAGAGTGTGTGAATTTGAACATAATGCTAAAACTATACTTAATGATTATTCATTTATAAAAAAAATGATCTCTTTCAGTAATAATCATGAAGGTTATATCCGTGTTTAGTGCCCATGTCAACTTCATTTGCAGTTCACTCTATCACGGAGGTTGTCTTCACTCGTGATGTTACCTTAAGGTACCCTTATTCAACTCTGATCATGTACTTACATACAAAGACAACAACTTTATTTCTTCTCTTTGTTTGCATTAACGCTATGTTCCTCTCTTCTTTTGTTTTATGATACCAAAGCTATTTAGATCTGTCGTGAAAACTCGGGTTAATTCCACATATAATAAAAAATTCATTTTGAGCATTATTGCACAGGTGAATAGAGTGTAAAATATTGTACTAAAAAATCACCTCAAGGTAAAATTCTCAGATAAGTAGTGCGTCACACTGGACAACTTAAATACCACTTTCCTAGACAGAATAATACCAAGACAAGTAATATTAATAG
>JAOQMM010000001.1:9526766-9538058 GCA_027563515.1 Erythroxylum platyclados
TTCCATAATTCTTTTTCTCTCATTTGTAATAACAAACACGATAACTTGTTTATTGCTTATTCCTATTATTTTTTCTTCTCGGTTACAGAGTATATGCAAAGTGGTAGAGCAACAGAGACAATTGATGCCTTCTTTCTAATTACCTATGGCTTTATCAATTTTAAGAGTGACACTTCTGTTTTTATCTACAACATAGGCATATATACTATATACTTATGTATATGGATGATATTATACTCATTGATAACAATTTTTAAAGATATATAAGTTCACTACTCATCTCTCTAATCAATTCTAAGTATCTTGGCTAGCTCAGTTACTTCCTAGGTATTGAAACCACTAAATATTTTGAAGGTTTATTTCTATCTCAACAATAGTATATCATCAACCTTTTCCAATGCATTAGAATACATGAAGCCAATAAGATCAACACTCCATTATCTATAATACTTAAGCTTGATGATGGGGTCTTCTAGAAACAATTAGGCATGGTAGTCCGACTCGGGCCAGGGTGTTGCCAGACCAAAAGTGACAAAACAATGTCATTTTTCTATTTTTTTAAATGATAAATCGGGTCGGTCAGCCTGTAGTCAGGCAAAGGAAGGGCAGATTCAGGCCCGGCTCGGCCCATTGCTATCCCTAGAAACAATCCTATTATTGACAAGTATTTAGCCCTCTTCAATACCTCTCACTCATAAGAATTGATATTAGTTATGTTGTTAATAAACTAGTCTAGTTCAGGCGCAAACCAACTTTTACACATTAGTTTATTATAAAAAGAATCCTTTGATATATCAAAGGAACATCTTGTTATAGTAAATATCTCTTATCTCATTCAAATCCTACTCTTCAAGCCTTTTCTAATGGTAATTGGGATGGTAACGCAGTTACAAATCACTCTATCTCTACCTATGTTATCTTCTTAGCTCTAGCCCTTTTAGATAAAGTTCTAAGAGACAATCCTCTATCGCCCTCTCATCTATTAAAGTCGAATATCATGTCATTTCATTCACCACCAATAAAATCAACTGGTTAACTATTTTAATGAAAGAAATCACTTTATCGCAAATTTGAAACCTTGTATAATTTATTGTGATAACATTATAGCAACTTACTAATGTTCTTTATCATAATATCTTTGCCTATGTTATTTTTCTTGGCTCTAACCCTATTAACTGAAGTTCCAAGAAACAATCCACTATCACTTATCATCTATTGAAGCTGAATGCCATACCATTGCATTCATTACCGCTAAATTCAAATGGTTAACTAACTTAATGAAAGGAGGTGCTTATCTCAAATCTGGAACCTCATATAATTGACCATGACAACATTAAAGCAATTTACTTATGTTCTAACCCTATGTTTCACTCGCACATAAAGCATATTGCTATTGATTTTCACATTGTTAGTGATCAAGTGGCTCGCAAACAACTTCATATATCTACTACAAAACAATTTGTTAACTCTCTCACTAAGTCCCTTTCTCGATAATAGTTCCTTATTCATCGTTCCAATATAAATGTCCTTCCTAGATAATTATGCATGTGGGGGCGTAATAAAGATTAATTATGTATTGTAAATATTCCATTTTCATAGTTCTATAAATTATACAAATTTATCTAGTTCACTTACAAACACATATGTATATACCTAAATCATCTTGAAAATAAATGCAACAAAAACTTCCAAATCTTCTTTAATAATTCATTGATGGAAATCTAAGGATCCATGCTTATAAATTTGTTTTAAATAACACCTTAGAATTTCGTTTACATATTGATTCTTTTTCTTTAGATATTTTCCTATATTGCAACTTGTCCACTAAATGAGATCTTATTGAAAATTGCATATCTTATGTTATATTTATCACAGTTATATGTTTATATGTTTGTTATTAGTAGAAGTGATGATTCCCCCATACACATGTTAAACTTTTTAGTATTTTATTTAAAGGAGTATTTTTCACATATTTATAATTATCTTGTAATAGTATTCAATGTCATCTTCATTTTATGAATATATCATAAGAAGTAGCTCTTGTCCTTGAAAATCTAAACTTATAATCGTAATATGAGAATTACTGGGATAAAGTAAGGTAAAGTTCTAAGTCCCTCTTTCAGATTGTTTTAAAGGATTCTCATGAATGTACTTATTTAAGTATCAAATAGGGTGAGAGTTATGGATAGGAACGGCAACAGGTTGGGTTGGACTCGATCTCCCTATAGTTCAAGTCTAGTCTGAAATCGTTTTCTATAACTTAAACTCAGTCCGAAGTCTAATTAGACTTGGCTGGATCTCGAACTTGATCAGTCTTCAAATAACTCGAAACCCAATCAAACCCAAGCAACTTGGAGTAAGCTTATATCCATTAGGCTTTAATTAGACCCAACTGGGTTAGGCCAAGCCTAGTTAAGTTGGGTTAAGCTTAAAAGTCCAACACATTTTAAAAATATCAAATGATCCAAAGCCCATTTAGGCTAGATCAAGCCCCAAAGTCCAACGTTTTTTAAAAAATATAAAATATTTCAAAGCCCAACTAGGATAAGCCAAGCCCAAAGGCTCAACTGTTTAATAGTTTTGTGATTAAAGCAATGATCAAAATAATCTATTTATCATTATTTATCAGTACTTTCCTCCTCTTTGTCTTTTCACTTTCAAGCATTTTAGTCATTGTGTCATTTACAAGTATCCCAAAGGATTTGACTTTTAGACTTAACTTTGCTTAATTATGCTTTAGGCCTCTTATCCTAAACGTGCTTTATTATTAAAAAATATAGTCTTATTTAAGAATGAAACAACATTATTCTTAATATAGTTAGGTTTGAGGTTCGACCAGATTGTAAAGCTCGAGCTCGAGCTAATTTGAAACTCGAAAATTTATAAATAAAAGTTTGAACTTAGTATGAAGTCCAATTAATTCTAATTAAACTTCTTGATGTTGGGTCGAACCAAATCGACTTCTAGCTGTTTTGTCATCCCTAATTATAAACTTCTAGATTTTTTTCTGTTTGCCTAAATATCGCAACAATTAATTGTGTGTGTTGGGTTCTTAGCCTTCAAGTGGCTATGAAAATATGTATAAATAACGACAAAATTTAGAACTAGGAATATATCATAGAAAGTACTTCGAATCCTTGAAATTTTAAATGTAGAATTGTAATACAACAATTAAATCAAAATTATTTAATGAAACTTATATACATAACACAACCTTGGCACTAGTCACACCATAATGTTGGCAACAAAGCATCTTCTAGGATCAACTACTAGCTTTGGATTTGGATTGATTTAATAGACATTCTTAACAGAACCACAATCAGTTGTTACTGATGCCAAAATTCTCAGTTACTATAGTTTTGGATACGTCCATGAAGGAGTTAGTTACAATTTACTTCCAAATAATGTTAAGAGATTAGGTGCAAGTTGTGAGGAGTGAGCATGGGAACATTTGTTTAGTTATGCACATTTTTCATAAGTTTGTGTGCTCTTTAAAGGTCCTGCAGAAAGACCTCAGCTGAAAACATTTTCACTCCTCGAGAAATGAATATTAAGGGGCACAAAAACACGTCCCCTCGTCTCCATTTATTGGCACAACGTTCCAAGTTATTGAAATTCTGCTCCTTATGTAGTTCTGAGACTATCAATGCATACAAAACTTGCCAGAGTAAAAGAGCACCAATAACATAAAGAGTAAAGGTGTGGAAAAGATTACTCTCAACTCTCAATTGTCCCGACATTAATATTCTTTCTACCAAGAACAAAGCAAATGGAAAGAAGGTTATACAGAATTAAAGGAAACCAGAAGCTTTCCATCCTCTAAAACTAAAAGAAACTCTACACATGGACTCTCAATGGTTTCATCCCAATATGTACCAAACTCATTCTCTCCCCTTTCACTTGCGTGTAGCATGGAGAGCACCCTCATGGAACATCGTCTAGCTTATGTACATGAGAAGCTTAACTGCAATCATTTCCACAATCTAAATAGGCTTTTGACCAGATAGTGTGCTGTATATTTGTACAACTTCAATCTGGAAAAGCCTAAAACAATTTATCAGAAAAGTACGAAACCGATGCTGCTATTGGAATAGCTGTAGTGACTCAAACCCAAACCTTCATTGTGGTAGGTTATTAACTGCAAATAGCCTCAACAGCTAGTTTTTTCATGACATTTGGGCATGGATCTCCTCCAAACATTTCGGGTGCAACAGTTACTGAGCATGAGTTATGCCCGACACAAAGCTGCAAAATGAAAAGTTACATTAGTGTCTGGTCAGAAGCAAAGGGGAAAATAACCATTCAGGATCATGAACAGTTCAGGTAGAGGACTACGAAAAAGGCAGTCACAAACACCGAGACAAGGAAAACTGTAGAATACCCTGTTAAAAGCATCATATGAATGGAAAGCATGACAGCTCCCTTGACGGTAGTTTCCACAAGTCCCTTCCGGTGTGCCAAAGCTTGCAAATTTCATAGAAGAAATTTTCTGCCCAGAGCCACATGACAAATGGACCTTTGGCCTCAACGGTTTATTCACCTTACCAGAGGCCTGCATCTCATAATTCATCAAAGTTGGCTGCCACTCATAAATATCAGCACATACACTGTCCACTTCTCTCCTTACCAAGGAAATTCCATTAGGATCTCCACCCCATTCTTCAAACACAATTAACAAGTTTCCTGTTGGGTTTAGCCATGAACGAGGAACATGATACCTGAAAGGTTGAATTTTTTTTCTTTATTTGTTAAATTTTCAAAGGACTCTTCATGTGATTAATGGGAACTGAAAAAGCTAGTTAATCCTGCATTACCATCTTTGGGAAGCTTCCTCACAATTCCTCAAGCATTTTGTCTCACTAAATGTTCCAGCATAGCTGCATTCACCACAACTTCCAGAGGCTTTATTTGCAGGCCAATAACGTCCAACACTTTGTCCATTTATCCACGCCTGTCCTTTGCCCATACTAGCCATGTCTAATGCCAATGGGGAATTTCCAGCTGGAGCGCTGAAGGTGGTCTGTGAAAGATGGCAGAAAAATATTACTCCAAGACTTGTTATCTTTTAACATACTACTTATTGATCACTGAGAAATTTTAAATGGAAGTGGAATGGTACTTCTTTCAGGTATTGGTTTGACTAAAAAGGATCACATTATCAGAGCCACAATCCACTTGTAATTAAAACAAGGGAAGAATTTTCAAACTGCAAAGCTAACTAAATAACTTGGTCCATAAACGACAAACAAGGATTGCCAAGGAAATTTGATAGAATGCAACACTGGGAAGCACATATTCTTCATTGTTTATGAAGTTGACAAGATACGGTCAAGGGGGCTTTCAGATACTCACTTTGTACCACATCAGTGGCTGTCTTCTTGAAACTAAAGACCCTTGTGCCCACTCAACCGAGGAACTCCCGCTGAGTGAATGAAGGCTTAATGCCTCTCCTTTAAGACCAATCTGATTGCCAACGTAAAAACAAATGAAGTTCAGCATAGCTGATGAAAAAAGAAAATTAATGATGATTTTTAGATGAGAAACCTGATATGTCCACTTCTGCCAAGACAAGTCCCTCCTTCCCTCGTTGAGACCATTCAATGACACTGGGCCAAGAACACCAGTACTCCATGTCTCAAAATGTGGACCAACGTTCTGCATTAAGTATCATCAACAGCACATAAATGCACAAGTAAAACCAATGCGGCCTCCCCATTTTAATTAGTGCGAACATGCATGTATATATATGTGTAGATGTGTATGAAAGAGAGACACAAACCGGGAGACCAACAGCAACACTCAGAAGAGAAATTCTATTAATACCGGCTCTCATCTTCACACCTTGACTTAAGGTCAATTTTGGGAATTCCAAGCTTCCATAAGCAGTTCCTGCTCAGATTGAGAAAATATATGCAAACTTAATTCGGTTTATCAGGTTAGGACTGCAAGCAATATGTTGCATTGTACTCGGACAGAAGCAAGTATTGCCTCCTTGCAGATAGAGAAATATATGGCACTTCAGATGTGGATAGAAAACTTTTCAAACTGATAACATGAGAATATTCCAAGTTGGCGTTTAACATTTTTCTATTTCCTTCTCTTCTTTCATTCTTTTCTATTGTTACTTGCTAACAGCATCCTAAAACAAAACTATGTGTACCTGATAGTTGACCATTGACAAAAACATGCAAAGCATGGCCTGCTGATAAAACAGTAAGAACAGGATCCTTCCCGTTTTTCAAGAATCCTTCATTTGAGTGAATATTCACACTGCAGATCGAAATTAAAAATGTCTAAAAACATAAATGCCAGAAGATGTAAAAGATCAAGGACTAATCCAAAAGAATAGAAGAACAAGCTAAGTTGTATGATACTCACTCAGTCATGTACCATAAATAATCTGAACTGTCTCTGGTGGTATTTAATTGCTCCAACAACCCAGTCATCGTGAAGGTCTTATCACCATCAGAGCCAGGGTCTTCATTGTATGCCTGCCAAGACAGTCCTCCATGCACAGGAACGGGAGTCATCTTCATATTTGCAACTTGAGCACCAACCTGTCCAGAACATGCACATCAACACTGTCAAAAATAAAAACAAGAACTCTTTTCAATTTTCAGGGAAAAAAATATCATACTTTGCGGAAAACTATAGTGATACAATGTTGAAAATGGAAATTGTTTTGATCTTTTCAGAAAGAAATCCTCACCCTTGCAGTGTTGTAAACAGTGTTTTTGCAGTCTGGAAGAATACTGATAGACCAGGGAGGTAGGTTGTAGTGCATGTTACCAAAAGCTACTTTTGCAAATGACATCTGGTTGTAATTTGCAAGGAATGCAGAACAAGCTCCAGATTTTGATTTGAACACATGAGCCTATACAATATTGATGAAACACGAGGGAAGTTTAACACCACTTTAAATTAAGACCACTTTAGACAGAATACAAGTAAAAGTCACCTCTTCATAGTTTCCCAATTTTATCACGGTTGCATCTCCAGAGACTAGAGCTGGTTCAGCAAGTTTAATTGCTCTATGTAGATCTTTCAGATGGCCCCATTTAGGCTGCCTTAAAACTCCTGCATGCATGAAGTAGGACCTAAACTTCAGAATTATGCAGAAGGAATTTAAAACTCTCTCCAGATCATGAGTATTAAACAGTCGCAAGAGTATCGTTAAATGGAGGCAGTGTCACTCTGTATTGAGAAGAGACATCTTATTTCATAACGACATCAGCATTCTTGCAGAAACGAATTAAGTATGGTGACAAAGATATTTCTTTCCACAAACATGTACTAAACACATACTTATTTTCCAACCCTGAGAAAGGAAAATTTAGTTTCCAACTGAGGGAAGGACCCACCAAATAACGGGATATGCATGCGTCCAAATGTTCTATAACTGTTTTAAACTTTGAACCATCAAAATCTCACAACAGCCTAAAGGGACATATGGCTTATTGAGAATGAAGCTGATAGGCAATCAGCTCTTGCCTATAACATCTCAGGCTCTCATGATGATAACAAAATAATAACTCCTGCACCTTCTACAGTAAGGCTCATTCGCTGGTGTCAATGATAGTGCACATAGCAACAGGATATATTTAAGCAGCCTGTTCATCATAAGAGTGCTAGAAAATAAAGAATCATTTTGTATTTTTGTTCTGATCCTTTTAGACAGACAAACCAGATTATGAGTTAACAATCATAAGGGAATATGTGCGTACCATATTCATCAAGAGGAGCATCATAATCATAGCTTGTAGCTATGAAAGGACCACCGGCAGTTCTACCAAAATTTGTTCCACCATGATACTGAAACAAGAAAACCAATATATCAAACTTTGCTTACCTGCACTAGGATTCTGGAAAACTTATGGAGTTAGTAAATACTCAAAAACTTATGGAGTTAGTAAATACTCAAAGAATAATCGAACCATGTAGTAATTAACAAATGCTCCTCCTTTCTGTATGAACCTTGCAACTGCGAATGCTAAGTCTTCAGCTGGCCGGTAAGGAACTGGACCACCAAATTCCGTAAACCTGTAAGGATAACAAAAAAAAAAAAATTCCCCATAAATTTCCAGTTTTTGGCATGAAACATGTATACTAATTCTTACCATGCAGTCCAGGCCTCAGTCCACATCTTGGGCTTGTAAGGCTTGTTCGGTGAGAAGTAGTCACAATAGAAACCGTTGCAGGCATTAATCTGTCAATACAGCAGAAAGATTAGAAGTAGGAAAGCGCAGAAGCCGAAAGATTCAATCAACTCGAACTATAACTCGAGAAGAATATTTTCTAAAAAAGAGGCAGACTCCGAGTACATTTATTTGGTTTGATTTGAAATGGTTGAAAAGAATATATTCCACAGTTCACATTTGCGAGAAAGAAAGAAATTTTTTCTATATGAACACCCAGAAGCCATGCTGACAATGGTCAGTGAATATAATAGTGAAAGCAGTAATGGCCATCATTATTAGGAAAAGACAGAAAGTCAAAGATATGGGACTGAGAAAGTTGGCCAGCTGAGCCATGTGCAGTGAGGAATAACGCTTCATTTGAAGCAACAACAACAGAGCAGACAACACACTATCAACTAACAACCCCACTTGAGGCAGTGAGGCGACATAACATAAGGATCGTGACCATACGAAAAGAAAGGTTAACAAAAGGTCTTACAAAAAGTTAAAATAGCACTAGTCGATAGCTTACAACAGGATCTGGAGCATCATCTTGCTTGCACATGACCCATGGGACACCCGTGCCCAGACCTACAGCCATATTTGCTGCCCATTTAGCATAAGCTTGACCAGGTGCACCAAGTTCATATTCTATCGGTCCATACTCATTCTCAATCTGCCATACACATTGAAACGTAGAGAACAGAAGGAAAAGTCACTTCCTCTAATATATATTCCGTAAAACCAACGGTAAAATCCAGATAAAATAACGTACTTCACATTCCCTTGGATATACAAAATCTGGTTTTTCATTGAATTTGTAAGCATCCAATAAGAATAACAAAGCAGTAATTTCACTACCTGGGATAAAATAATTGGACCACCCTGAGTCTCGTACAAACTTTCTGCTTTCATCATCTTAACAATCTTGGCTGTGAATCTTTGCATATGAGCCTGTATAAAAAATTTAATTTCGGTAAGTAAATAAATCAATTCTAAAATGGAAGGAAGTCGTAACAAGTGTTAATGTATATACATAAGAAACTACAAAAACTCCTCACCTTGAAAGGGCGATTATCGGTTCTGAAACTGATTCCAGGAATGTACTTGAGCCAAACTGGGAAACCCCTGAAATTTAAGCAGGAGATCTCTGTTTAAGAATTCATAAGCGAATTGAGTTCTCGAAACTATGAGCTTTGAAGTAAAAAAGTTGGTATATTACCCGAAATTCCACTCAGCACAGGCATAAGGTCCAATCCTGAGATGAACATAGAGACCTGCTTGCTGCACCAGCTTAACAAACTTGACCAGATCATAGTTTCCCTCAAAATAATACTATATAGACAAAAGTTGCAAAAAATTAGAATTCAAAAAGGAACTATGAACAAAAATATCAAAGACAAATATGTTTGGTCAAATTACTTTTCCAGGTGAAGGTTCATGTCCATTCCAAAAAACATAAGTCTGAATCACATCAACTCCTCCTTCCTTGGCCTTCCCTATAAGATCTGGCCACATCTGTCATATTCTCAACCAAAACCGTCAGGCCAAAACAGAAAAGCTTACATTTAAATGTCAGTGTACATACGATAAAAACAGAGACAGCAAAGAGTGTGCCCATTTGGAGAAGCTCCGAAAAACAGGGAAAAAGTTATTTTTTTTTCTTAAAAGAATTTGATAAACAAGAGAGTGAATGAAGTACATTTGGAATGATACCTCAGGGGTGCTTCTTGGGTAGTGAATGGATCCAGATATAAGGATCCTTCTTTGGCCATTAATGGTGATAGCCCTTGAGTCATAAGAAACAGAGGCAGAAACAGAACAAACACATAAACCCAGCAACAAAACCCCAACTACATTGTTGCACATAGCAAGCTTCTTCAAGGCCATAACTATGACCCAAAGGATCCCTTCAAAGCAATGGCCTTTATGCTCCAAATTTTTCCCCCCGAGCACACTTTGTTCAAAGCTTCTTCATGTGAACAGAAAAATGTACATATGCATGTATAAAAGAGAAATCCAACAAAACCAACTGGCTGTATATCCCTTCTTTTCTTTTAAGTGAAATGTAAGAGGATGGGGAGATGAGGTAAGAAAGTTTCAAACTCTCGGCAGTAAAACATGTGTGTGTGAGAGTGAACAAACGAGTGAGAGAAAGAGCTGGTTTACTATGCTAAAAGGGTGTGCTTTGCTTTGCTTTGCAGCTGCTTTTATAAACACTAAAATAGTGGAGGGTTTGACAAGCAAAAGGCAGACCTTTAAATAAGAACAAGATGTTAAAGGTCATTTATCTTTGGCTTTGTGAATTGTGATAGAACCATACAAAGATTCTCAGAGGCAAAGCAATCCCGAGACGGGGTTCTCCACGCGCATAGATGAGGTAAGTTTACTCAAGTAACCAAGAATTTGCGCATACATCTGAAAATTAATGTAATTATTTAATTATAATGATTAGTAGTAGTTAGCTCATAGCTCCTAGCCCCTCGGAGGATGCCACCAAATAAGTGAAAGTGATATTTTTAGTGCTTTGACTCGGTTAAAGTGGAAACAATTCTTAAGAGGGGAATCAAATCAAGGAATGTGGAATTCTTGTTCTAAAGATGGGTATTCATTTAACTTGAAGTGCATGTTTTATAAACAAGCTGTACTTTTTTAACTATTAATTCAACGTCTTGTTAAAAAGTTACGGTTAAATGACTGTTTTAATGTAGGAGGAGGACATGAGTCTGAAATTTGGAACAACATTAGCAGCCTCGGGAATAAAGAAGGCTTCAGTTGATAAGATTCCTCAATTATTAGGATAAGCCTGAAAACGACTTGGGTCCCATGAAACTAAGGGGGTGCTTGTTTGGGGAATATGGGAGTGGGAGAATTGAAATGGAATGAAAAGAGGTAGTTGGTTGAAGGGGTTGATTGACCATTGAAATTTTTAATACCAAAAAATGAGGTAATGCTCCATTCCTCCCAAATATGGGAGGAATGGAATTCATTTCCTTCCAATTGTTCTTTTTTTAATTTTTTAATTAATTAATTAATTAAAATATTATTAACATATATATAATTTATTTATTTATTTATTAAAATATAATTAATTGGTTAATTAAAATATAATGAA
>JAOQMM010000001.1:9581705-9595839 GCA_027563515.1 Erythroxylum platyclados
AAAGTTGACATCATTTTTTACGTTTCGGTCTGATTATAGGCTAGGCCAAGTTCGGCCCGTGACTCGATCAACCGAGGGGTATTAATATAATTTTGTCTATTTAAAATTTATTTTAAAAGTTTTAAAAATATTATAATTCAAAATAAATACTTCAAACTGTTAAGACTCAAATTAAAAAATACTTTTGACCATCGCATATAATTATACAATTCGTATCATACACGTTGACCGAAATACATTTTTTTATGTAGCAAACAATTATTAATGAAATTTATTTGTCTACCATTGACCAAACACGTTAAGTTATGAGTAATGCTTTGAAACTGTAACAATTGTTTTTAAGAACAGAGTTTGATACTTGAATCCTTCAGTCCTTTACTTTGTTAAGTCCATTGCGACAATTGATGCATACGTTTACAAGACCCATTTGGCTTTCGCTCACTCGACTATAAGAAACTTGAGCAGTGCAGTCACTTTCCGTACTTTCTTAGTTTTATTAACTTTAATCCTTTATTCAAATTAAATCTGACTTAGGATTAGTCGAATCAAAATAAAGCATTGTTTTATCATTTTCCAATTAAGGGACTATTTATATCTATTTTTTATTATAATTTTTTATTTTTTATTTTTATTTTTAAATAAAATCAAAATTTGTTTGACTTTTAATATCAATATAATTATATTTTTATTATTGATAATAATTACATATTAGATAAAACTTAAAAATAAGATGTTTTTAATTAATTAAATTTATTTTAATCTCTTATATAATATTTATTAATAAATCATCAATAATTTTTTATTTTATTAAAATAAATAATATACAAATTAAATTTTATTTAAAAATTAATATAAATATATTTTAATTATTTTGTTAGAATTTTCTTTTTCTTTTGTATAAATTTTTTCTTTGTTAGAATTTGCTTTATGACGCATCAGTCCACAAGGCTTTATGGAGATATTTTTACAAAAAAAAAGCTATTTTTATGAGTTGTCTTATAGTTATAAAGAAGCAGTTTTACCATTATTCAACACTAACAGTAAAAAAAATGGTTGTATCTTTGGAGCTATTCCTGACTTTTATGGTAAAAATTTGCGCTCATATGTTCCAATAAACAATTATAACCCTCTGCCTCTGTCAATATCACCTCCGAATAAGACGTAAATCCGTCTCCTCACTGACATATCCTCGACTTCGGTACGGTGAGAATTAAATAGGGAGACATCGTCAAGTCACCTCATCTGATAGTAAACTAAAACTAGAAGCTGACGACCTGCAACCCTACCGACTTAATTCGCACCGTAACACAGACAAACGACGTTACTACTTGTGGGAGCGGTTCAGGCTATACATACACCATTCGCTCAATAACGAATATGGTTCGTTTGTACGGATTTTCGTTTCTCACAAATCTGGAACCTCGGAGTTGTCACCTAGTCCAACCAGGTAAGCGGCTGGGTTTCATGTATTTCTAATCGCTTATCACTCTTCGTTGCTTTTGATGGGCCATAATCAAATCAGAGAAATCGGTGTTTCTACCGTCCAACTTGCTACTTTGTTTGTGTCACTTTTCAGATGAAGTAACGAGAAAGGCTACGCCTTTGGTCGGTCCAAAAAATAATGGTACGCTAATTCAGTTCTTGAGGGGAGAGATTCAGATCGATTGTTGTCTTCACTTATCTCGACAGTAATGTTTTTCGGGAGATCTTAATTCTCATTTTTTTCTTTGCTTAGGAATTAACGAATTCCATGACGACCGTATGAAATAAATTAAGAAGTTTCTTTCAATATTTATTATGAATTTTGTAAAGATTTACATCTTAAATTAAAGAATGTTCAAGCACTTAACTAAATACATGTCATAACAGTAAATTTCACACCGCAAATACAGTTATGTTCGTGATCAAACTATGCAGGTATACTGGCAATAGCCAAAGTTCCAACGGAACGAGCATATTGTCTTAGGGGTCAGGGCGAGAAGGTCGCCATGTCTTCCTCTAGACTGCCATTTTTATCCAGTAATATTAGCTACTGTGAGACTCCGATTGGCAATATAAACAAATCATTTCGAAATGGTGGTATTTCCGTCAACTTAAAAGATGGCTGTGCATCAAACAATGAGGACAGAAACATTTGGTTGAGGTTTCGGAGTCGTGTATCTAGGCACTTAAATTCCTTCTATCAGTTCTCTCGTCCTCACACGGTGATTGGCACCGTGAGTTTCATCTTTAATCACTTCTACTACAGTAATAATAATAGTAAATAGAAGAGGATTGTCTAAGAGGAGTTCTTGCAATTGATATTGTCATGATCAGTTGATTGGAATAACATCGGTCTCTCTTCTCCCGGTTGAATCAATTGCCCATCTCTCTCCCTCATTTTTTGTGGGGTTAATCAAGGTAAAATTTCGCAGAGGAATGGTGATGGTTTTAAGTTTATCGTTGAATTCCTAACCCCGTTTTTCATGGCTCAGGCGTTGGTACCATCAGTGCTGATGAACATTTACGTGGTCGGTTTGAACCAGTTGTTCGACGTCGAGATAGACAAGGTATGCATTACTCAAAATTATACCATGTCCCCGTAAAGTTTAGAAATGAGTATTTCAATGTTTGAAACATTCGTAGCAAGCACACTACAAAAAGTTAGCGCTTAATTCAATTGAATTTATTTTGCTCCATGTTCATAGACAAACAAGCCTTACCTTCCTATAGCTTCTGGCGATTTTTCAATGGAAACTGGCGTCACAATCGTTTCTGCCTCTTTATTGATGGTAAGCATGGGTAACTATGTTGGAAATTTTCTTTAATCGAACTATATTAACTGTGAATTTTATAATTAAATATTTTATTAAGTTTAAGAAAAGAGTCTGAGCGATAGATCTAATTAAAGTAAACGAAACTTATGGAGTCCAATTTTGGATTATAGAACCTATTACTGTAGGCTACAGAGGTTTGGAAATATATGATGAGGGTTTTCATGTTTTGTTTAATCCTCCAAAAGCTTTCCACCTTTCCTGTTTATGCTTATGCTTCTATTTTAGAAAATTCTTAGAATTCTTTTATTCTTTTCCTGTACAAAAATTTTATGTTTCTTATGCCTAATACAAATATTTAATTAATTTTGATTAAAAATTAAAAATGATTAAAAATAAAAATCTGTACTAATCATTGATTGTGTTGTCAAGCATCATCAAATGAGGAAATTAGTGGCCTTAGGTAATTTTTTGATTGTTAGTCAAGGACATTGGTGTTGTTAATGGAGATGAATGGGTGAGCAACACAATAGCGACTAGGTCACCAGAGGTTGCCACATTATGTGATTTAGGCGACTGCCTTCTCCTTTCAAGAAAATAATAACAATGAAAGAAATAATTTTAGGAGAAGCTCGGGAAACATGAGTGATCTAGCGACAACTGGCTGTTTTCCGCATAGAGTGACTATGGCGACATTCCAATGCTGGAGAAGTAGGGAGGAACACACCAGTGACGTGAAAACACAAGTAACAATAGAGAATCAGGGAAATGATTGTGATCCAAATTATGAACATGTGCAACAGTGTAACCTTAGGCACATACACCATAAAGTAGCCCCAAATTCAAGTCTAAAAATCCCAAAGGTGAAGCTCTTAAAGCCTCACAATTAAAGAAAATTCAATCAAAGCTCTTCGAGGCGCTTCCAAGATGCAATGATGCTTCTTTATAAGAAAGAGGGGCGTATGTAGAAGAATTGCATGACGAACAAGTTATTGAAGGAGAAAAGTATAAATGAATGTGACTCATTGACTTCTGTTTTACATGAATCTAATTTAGCTATGGCCTATTCAGTTCTTAGTAATTAGATAGCGGAGCTACTAACTATATTATTTTTCTTGAAACATAGGTTAATAGTTAGGGGAAAGTTTAATAAGAAAGAGTTAAATCTTGCAATTGACAATAACATGGACGTAGATGTAGAATTTGTAGGAGTAGTTTGTCCAAAATTGGATTATGAAATTATTAATGTTTTAAAAACCGGATCGGACATCGAATCGGTCAAATAAAATGTTTAAGGTTTAAAGGTTCAACAGGTATTAAACCTCTATAAAACTGGTATATAATAAATAAGAAGTAAAAATTATAAGAATAAGTAAAAATATATTATAAAATAAAATACTTTATTGAAATAAAAATGAACTAATAATGTATATTAATATATATCAAATCTAATAATAATTATAATAATTTAAACTAAGATTGAACCTAACATAAATTTAAAATAATAATAATAATAATAATTAACAATAACAACAACAACAACGACAACAACAACAACAACAATAACAACAACAACAACAATAACAACAACAACAACAACAATAATAATAATAATAATAATGATAATAATAATAATAATAATAATAATTATTATTATTATTATCATCATCATCATTTATTTAAAGACTTATAAAAATTAAATTATGTTTAAAGAAAGTAAATATAAAGAACTCTAACTTTATTCTAACTTCTTTTTAATGTCTTTAAACATACTTCTTTATAGTTTAACTATTAATCTTAACACATTCTTAAATTATCTTAAACAAAATCACTTATATATACTAATTAATAATTCAATTTATTAAACAAATTAATGATAAAAATAATAATTAGTTTTTAAAAATAATAATTTAAAATTTTCAATTAAAATATAGCCTAAATTTTGACAAATATAATTTATTAGTTAGATTAAATAAATTTAGTATTTTAAAGATAAAATAGTAATTTATTTTTTAATAATAATAATTTAAAACAGAAATTTTAATTAAAATATAAAGAGATAGTAAAAGAATATAAATTTTTAAAAATATAATTTATTAATTAAATTGTATGAAAAATTAAAAAGAAAATTTCATTAAAAATTCAAAAGATTTTTAAAATATACTTGTTAAAAATCTTAATTTTCCTAAAACAATCGTGTATTCTATTAAGACTGTGCAAAAGGTGGCTTCAATTGCAACTTTGCAATTGTTGTTCGTGGGCCCCACGATATGATAGTTGCTTGTGGGTCCCACGACTCCCACGACTCTCACGACTCTGCAACAAAAATACTGGTCGTGGGTCCCACATGCTTGGTTGACAGATTTTCGTTACTTAATTTATTTTTAAGAAAACCAGTAGGTTTTTCTCAAAAAACTGGTTGGTTTATTATTTAACCAACCAATTTTTTTCATAGAGGTTATAAACACAAACTGGACTTGAAATCATGCTGGTTTGTATTTATTCTGGTCGAACTGGTAGGTCCGGTCTAATTTTTAAATCATTGGAAATTATGCTTATTAGAAAGAACATATCATATGAATTGTTTATTATGTGAAATTTGATTTCAATATCTAATTAGGATAAAAAAGGATTTGTTTTTGATAGAAAAGTTCAAGCATTAATTAAAATTTTTATTCAATGCATATAGGCTTAATCCTCTTATCATATAGTTTGTATAGAATGTCTCCTAATGATATCTATGCTACTTTATACAATAGTAATAAAGTTTTTGTCAAGAAATTCATAATGAAGGAAAAGTCTACTTTGTTGTAATATAAAAGAATAGGCTACATCTCCAAGAAGAGTGTTGAAAGGATGATAAAGGATAATATCCATCCAACTATTGAATTTAGTAACTTAGAGATATATATTGATTTTTATAGGAGTAAGTTGATTATAATAAAGAAAATAGAGTAACTCATAGTTCTAATTTATATTATGTTGTAATATAAAAGAATAGGTTGAAAGGATAATAAAGGATAACATTCATCCAATTATTGACTTAGTAACTTAGAGATATGTATTGATTGTTATAAGAGTAAGTTAACTAAAATAAAGAAAATGAAGTAACTCATAGTTCTAATTTTAGAAATAATTCATAATGATATCACTATGCCTTATGCACCAAAAATTTGTAATTCAATATCTTTTATAGCTTCCACTGATGTTTATTCCCATTATAATTATTTACTCTTGATTACAAAAAAGTTTGAAACTCTTAATAAGTTTAATATCTTCAAGACTAAAGTAAGTCAAGATAGATCTTATTATAGAGGGAGCATTATGGAAAACATAAAATTTTAAAATAAGGAAAAGATTTGTTTATATAAAAATAATTAGAAAGTTATAACATAATGGTTTAATTTACTATGTCAAGTAGTCATGAACAAAAATACTTTACTTGAAAAGCTTTATTGGAACTTTTAGTATATGATAGGGAGTATGCAGAGCAGATCTAACCTTCCAAAGTACCTTTGAAGGTAAGCCATTAAACAGCATTATAAATATTTAACACAATCCTGAATAAATTAGAGCCTAAACACCTTTTAAGTTATAAATTGGAAGGAAATTTAGTTTAAATCCCCTCTGAGTGGGGGGCTACTCCTTTGAAGTACATCTTCATAATCAAAGTAAAAATAAATTACATATTGTACCTACTCATTACTGCTTTATTGAATACCTAACTCATTTAAAGGAATAACTGTTTTACTACAGAGGAGGTTTTAAAATTATGAAATTGCAAACAACAAAATTCTTAAAGACTGATACGTTTGATGATGTTAGTCCTTCCCAATCATAAAAAAATAGTAGTGTGCCAAAAATTAGAGTCTTATATCTTACTTCCATTTATAATGGAATGTTGGATCATTTACTTATGATTATTTTATCACAAGAACAAAAATCTATGAAATCATTACAAAATAAGGTTTTTGACGCGCAAGACAATTTGTGAAAATATTCAACTTAAGAGATTTAATAGGGAAGCCTACTATCTTTTTATTTTTTTGATTGCGTGATATACTTAGAAGAGGTGACTATTATATAGGACACATCATAATTTGTGTCAAGCCTTCAAAATTTGTTTCTATTTCTCAATAAGATTTTTTATGGGATATAATGAGAACTGAAATATGGTCCATAATACATGGTATAATCAAATCATAAAGATATCACTATATGTTACTATAATTTATTTGCTCATTCATATTGGTATGGTTATTAAGTATACATAACTATATTGAAACTATATTACACATTGGCATATACATTTGATATTTTTTGGTAAGAAAAATCTTAGTGCACCAAATGATGGACGTTGAATGACTTTTGGATCAAATTATTTTCTAAAAGACACATCAATAAAGTTTTCTTATTAAATCTTTTCTTGATCCAAATTATTTTGTTTCTAAAACTAGTGATAATTACTATTACTCAAAGGGGAGAATGTTAGAAAATTTTCTTAATTGAGCTATTAGTTGTGGATTTCATAGTCAAAAGTTTATTAAGGATAAGAAAAGATTTTGATCTATAATAAAGTATAGCGTTTTATAATTAGTCTAACTAAAGCGGATGAAACTCATGGAGTCCAATTTTGGATTATGTAATTTATCAATTGGGGTTGTGAAGATTTATTTAGTTTGTGATGGGGAATCGAATAAAAATTCCATACAAAGAGACTAGTTCTCCTGGTCCTTTCAAACACATGTAGAATTGAGAATACTTTGACTTGTAGAGATCTAAGATTTAGAACATGAGTAAAAACACCAGCTTGTGATTCTTTTGTACGTTCAATCCAGTCAGAAATTATGGAAAGTAAAACAAGTCAAGTTTTCATAATCCTCTAAACTATTCATATGAATTACCAATCTCTTGATAAAGATCTAGGACAAAACTAAGTTTTCTTTATGAATCCAGAAAGCAAATTTTTATAGAATGTGTTCGTTTCACGAAGAAAATTGATAATTAAAGCTTACAAACAAAAAGGAAATTTGTAGAAAATGGGTAACTCTTAACTTTCAACTACCCATAGCGTTAATACTATTTCTTAATAAGAAGCTCAATTAAATTTCAACTTACCATTTTCTTCTTACTAATTTGATTTACGTGTAGAGTCTGACTATGGGGGTTATGTTTCGGTCAGTGCCACTTCTTTCTGCGCTCCTCATAAGTTTTGTGCTTGGGAGCGTCTACTCCATTGACGTAAGTCCCTTGAATCAATCTGCATTCATGATTAAATTATTATATCTAGAGAATTTTCGTCTTTGTTGGTTGTAGCTTCCTTTACTCAGGTGGAAGAAACAACCATACCTTGCTGCATCTTGTATCCTGATTGTCAGAGCTGTTGTTGTCCAACTTGCTTTCTTTATACACATACAGGTATATACAAATAGTCACATGATACGTTGAGGTTTAATTAATATTTAATCAGAATATTCCGTACACGGTGCATTGGAGGACTTCTAAATGGAAGGGCCATTATCACATGCAGAAATGCGTTCTTGGTAAACACTTGGCTTTTACCAGATCGTTGGTGTTTGCTACTGCTTTCATGTGCTTCTTCTCTGCCGTTATCGCATTACTGAAGGTAATCATTAACTGAATAGAAGTGTGTATTTGGGTTAAATTTGCACAGCGATGTCATTCAGTATGTGACTCTGACATTGAGCATGATCATTCTTGTGTTTGTCTCATTCAAACAGGACATACCTGACACGCATGGGGATAGAGACCATGGTATTCAATCATTCAGTGTTAGCCTAGGGCCAAAAAGAGTGAGTTATCCACTTCGCTATACGTTAAAATGTATGTTAACATTTTGAAATTCTGATCATTAGTTTGCTGTAACATGCAAGTAAAGAAAGTTATCATTGAGCGTGGTTGGTCAGTCGTAGTTGAAGACAAGATTTAAAATCTGATTTCTTATAATTTTCAATTTTAACCAAGTCTTTAAATAGAAAAGTTTTCGCTTACAAGGTAAGATTTTACTGTTAAAAGTGTACTGGTGATATCTGAAGAAAAGTGTGTCTTTCGCAAGGTATTCTGGGCATGCGTTAATATGCTTTTGTTGGCTTATGGAGCTGCGGTGGTGGTAGGAGCTTCTTCTTCCTTCCTTCCGAGCAAGCTTGTTACGGTACGCTTAATGAGTATTTCTGAGAATTAGTAAGCATATATGTATTGTGGGATCCTTTACAAAATAGAAATTGGTGCAGATGTTAGGCCATTGTACTCTCGCTGCAATTTTGTGGGTTCGAGCACGATCTGTTGATATTTCAAGTAAAGAGGCCACCACTTCCTTTTATATGTTCATATGGAAGGCGAGTAAGCTATTAGTCTATATATATTTTTCACGGATAATTGACATAGAACTCTAGTATAATTTAAAGAATCTTAGAAAAATTTCATGACAGTTTAAAGAATCTTAGAAATTTTTTTTGATCTCTAAAATTTTTGAAAAAAATTCCTTTTAGTTTTTACTTTTTTAGAAAACACTCTTTCTCTTAGATTTAGGGAAAAAATGACAAAGAAACATATACAATATAAATATCATATATGAACTATTCAAATAATATTTATATAATAATTCATCACAATTTTTAAGCTTAAACCGAACTAAATAAATTTATTTCAGACTAATAATTTATTATAATTATTCAAATTATCAATTAAAGTTAAATTTAATTGATTTATAGGATTTAATAGTTGAGTTAAGTTATCATACTAATAAAATTTGATTAGTTCATGTCTAATATTTGTTATCTTCTTTTAACTAAAATATAAGAGAATAGATTTTTTTGAAAAACTAAATTTCTGAAAAACTAAAAAGAAAAAAATTCGAGAATTTAAAAAATGAAGGAACTTTTTAAAGATTTTTTTAAATTATAGGAGATGTCTGTCTTTTCACACACACACATATGTATATTTCTCCTCAATAATAATAATAATAATAATAATAATAGAAGATTATATGTCCACAAATACATAAAGGCTTTATTAGGACCAATACATATTGAATTCATATCTTACTACAAATTGAAAGTATGCTGTTCTTAAAGTGAAAGTTAATGAGGCCACACCACTTAAACCCTTTTATTGTAACTGAGATGTCAAGAGTTTCAAATGATGCAATATTTTTATACGTTGTTTAGAAAAGATATTACTAGGAAAATAATATTGAGTTATAATGTCTATAAACTTTCAATATTCTCAAAAATTTATACCTATAATAATTGTGTCATAAAGACTGAAATACTCCTTGTTCCTCATTAAATAAACTTTCAAATATAAAATGTTTAATTTTTATCAATTTAACTTCGGAAACTTCATTTAAAAAAATGAGAACATTCATTTGATTTTAATAATTACAACTTATTAATTTATATTTCTCGTTTTTTTAATTTGTCTATTGGAACCTGTATCTAATTTTCGAATATTATCTAAGCTCTTTTTGAAAAATGATTTAAGTTAAAATTACAGTAAATCTATAATGAATCTTATTGAAATAATTGGAGTAAAATAAGCTTTAAAGATTGGTTAGATTTTTTTTCCAACAATTTGTACCAACACAATCTCTGCATTCATAATTCTTGAAGAACATTCATACTCTTGCAACTTGAATGTTCTTGTGTTCTTTGTATCCTAGAAGTAATTTGCCTTTAATCCGGTTTGCAAGTATAGTATGGGCAAATAACGCTTTAAGGAAAGTGTCTAATACGCCTAGAACACTTTAAACTTTGTGTTTTGCTCTCAAGTTCTCTCAATTCTCTACAACATCATTTATTTCATTATTCATCATTTGTTTTGTGAACTTCCAACCCTCCTTATATTACAATAACATCAACATACAGTTATTAGTGAACTATAAAATATCACAAAATTTGAATACTTACTATAAACTGTCTCTGTTAGGGACAACTTTGAATGTTATTCGATATTTTGTGCAGTTATTCTACATGGAGTACTTTCTAATTCCTTTTGTACGCTAAGAAGAAAGAAATGCGCTTCATCGTGGCCTACAACGAGAAAATTATAGGAAAAGAACAAGAAGAGGGCGGTTTGATCATCAAGACCGCGCAGAGATCCAATTCTGAATAGAAAGACATTGCCATTTGCCAGCTTAGTTCTTGCATTATCAGTTTGTAATTTATGTAATCTAACATGCCAAAAGATAATTAATAGTCAAAGTAAAGTGTCCATTAGTCGTGTTAGTGTAACCAAAGTAGACTATAACAGTTGTAGCTGCCTTCCCATTACCAAACCCTAGTTCGTTGCTCAACACAAAATCCAAAAGAAAAGTGAATACTGAAATTTTAGTATCAAATGTGTTTACTAATTTCAGTAACTTTTCATACAACTCCAAGCTGCCAACATTATTTCGTAGTAGGAATCAAGGGTTAGGCTTCCAGACGTCTCATGATTGATTCATTTTGGGCCATCAGTTTTATCACATTTGTTAGAGTTGCAAAGCTTTAACCGAGTTTATATGTCTAATTTCTTTTTAAGTGCCGCTTAACATGGTTCTAACCCAAAGTCTCAACTAGGTCTAATAAGATATAACATTTGCAACCTAATTTTTCCCAACTAAAGGTACGACTCGCCCTTACCATTTTGCAAAAGGTTTAAAATAGCCTCTGATTTTATTTTTGGTACTACTTTGCATCTTAACTTTTATAAAGTTACATATTTACGCCCTTAAACCTAAATTCATTAAGTTTCTGTTAGATAAATACAATGATATTGTCAACCCATGATACATGATATACTGCCATCAGTGTAATTCTAGCTACGTGAACACTAAGGAGTAATTATTATGAAAATTTAATTTTAAAATTTTTAAAATTTAATTATAAAAATATTAAAACAAAACAAATAACATTTTTTTATTTTTGTATATGCAATATAAATTTTTGAAATTTTTAACAAACCCTATGTCAAGGTTACCAAATGCAAACTCACTGATTTATATGTTCCAATCTCGGTTGTCTAAATATAGGAAAGGAACTTATTTGATACAAGGAGTAAAAACTAACTAACAAACACAAGAGGAACAAACCCAACGGTAGTGATGTGTCCTTTTAATCCTTTTAAACCGTTAATGTGTGTTGGTTGGTTAGGTTTTTGTTCCTTACATTACACCAAATAGGTTGCTCTCTTGTGTTTAGACAACAAAAATTGTATTAGGATATTAAGATGGAAAGAAGTGTTCGCTCAAGGATTTTTTTTTATGATTTTGATAATACAGTTATATTTCTTCAAAATTCAAATAAAGTTTATTTCCTTATTTCACGTATAGAATTTTTTTCCCGAAATGAGAGTTATCAATTCAATTCTAAAAAAAAATAATAAAACGTTTTTATCAAATGAAGATCTATTTCCTACGAAATAATAACTGTCATATTTCTTAAAAAGAAATATATTTTATAATGAGAAAAACTTTCTCTGTTGTAGGATCTTTTCGTTACGAACTTACCTTATAAATTTTTTAACTTAAAAGGAAGTTTACTTACTCGATCAAAAATTTGGAAGATTTATGACAAGTTAACGCTGTGAACAATCATCTTCAAATCGATCCAGAAGCAAGTGAAGCAATGAACACATTTTTTAAAGAAAATCTATTTAAAGAAGAACAAGCACAGTGACGATATAGACAACACATCCAGAAAAAGAGAAGTGGTGATACAAGCAATACATACACTGTGAAAAACTGTGATATTGAGAAGTTTGTTCTTCAAAGAGATATCTTTGTAAAACTCTCTTGAGCGTTCTTTGGATAAAATATTGCTGAGAGAGAAACTACTGAAACGCACTGTTGAGCATATTTTCATTCGATTGGTGTTAGCTTGGAGAGGCTAAGACAATACTACTTGTGTTAGCTTGAAGTGGCTAGGACAATACTATTTGTTTGAGATTGGAGAGGCTCGTCGAAACACTACTCGGTTTTATAGTGAAATAATCAAGTAGGAGACTTGGGGACTAGATGTAGGCTTGGGTTATAAGCTGAACCAGTATAAATTGACTGCGTCTTTCTCTCTTTCTCTCTCTATCTTTGTTTTAATTTCGTATTTTATTGTGTGTGTTCATACAAGTCTCTTAACACTTTGTAGCAAGCTCCTTCAAAGTTTCAAAGAAGTCTTATCTTTAGCAGGTGCCTTTTGTTTTATTAAACTCAACTTGTGTTTTTGTCAGGCCCCTTCACTTTGCATAGTATTATTCCTTTTAACAAGGTCCTACTATTTTCTTCCTTGATGAGCAAACTCCTATTGTTTCGTTTTTTAAAGAATGTATTCTACGGAAAGTTTTAAATTTTTTTTAAGTCACACACAATTCACCCCCCTCTTACGTGTTTTTGTTTTTATATCATTTGGTATTAGATCGAGGTTTCACATATTTGTGTTTTACAGCACATGATAGATCATGGCAAACAACGTAAGAAGTTTTGATGGACAATTAGTTTCTAAACCTCCCTACTTTAATGGGAATAACTACTCGTACTGGAAAGAAAGAATGACCATCTATTTACAATATGTAGACATTGAAGTATGACAGACTATTAAAGTTAGAGCCACAATCCCCATGTCCGATGAAGTAGGAACATGGACGGATGCTGATAGGGGAAATGAATAGTTGAACGCTAAAACAAAGTATCACTTAATATGTGCTCTATCACCTGAAAAATATGAGAAGATCTCCTACTGCTCCACCACCAAAAAATGTGAGATAAACTCCAAGTAACCTTCGAAGGAACAAATGAAGTCAAAAAGCACAGAATCAGTCTTCTAGTGCATCAGTATGAAACCATTACCATGAAACAAGGAGAGATGATAGATGAGTTCTTCGGAAGATTCAATAACATCATCACTGCTCTAAAAAATTTGGGAAAAATATATCACAATGATGAATTGGTGACAAAGATCCTTCGGTTACTACCTAAAGAATGGAGACCTAAGGTGATAGCCTTAGAAACAGCAAAGGATCTGGATACTATCTCATTCAACTGGCTAATAGGAAATATGATGATTCACGAAACAGAGCTCAGGCGAGATGAAGGAACCTCTTACAGAAGAGCAATGACGTTAAAAGTAATGAATGATACAAGTCCATCAAATGAAGAAGAAAGCAACACTGAAGTACAAATAGATAGAGATGACAAGTTTAACTTTATGGTCAGAAAGTATGCATGTTTCTTCAAAAAGAAGTTAACCAAAAGAAGAGAAGGAAACAAGAAGGCAGGAAACAGCAGGCCTCTGCCAAAAAGTAGCAACTCAAAAATTATATGCTACAACTGCAAAAAGCCAGGACACACCAGACCCGAATGTCCTTTGACTCAAAAGGATAAAATGGAG
>JAOQMM010000001.1:9601750-9612324 GCA_027563515.1 Erythroxylum platyclados
TTGCTCACGTTTTCAAATCTAATCACTGAAAAGTTTTCTTCAATTGAGTTTTAATACTGCTCAGTCTCAGTTAAGGGGTAGGTTATAATTTTACCGAAGGACATAAACTTCCGTCAGTAAATCCCGACGTTATCTTATTGCACCGAAAATTCCTGCCTAAATTACCGACGGATGTGGCTATTTTGTTGCTAAATTCTGTCGAAAAAGTTACCGGGATAATTTCCCTCCACCTTTACCGAAGAATTTTTTTCTGTCACTAAATGGATTTTTCCGTCAATATTAGTGACGTAAATTTTTTTCTGTAGCTAATTAACGACGATATTTGTTACATCGGTATTTAGTGATTTTCTTGTAGTGTATTAAAGCATTAATACAAAATGAATTTAGGGAGGAAATTGAGATTGAATTTAACTTTTTGAGGGTAAATAGGAAGAATTCCAGGAGGAAGAAGAAATTCCCTTCCTCCAAGAATTAATGTCCCTTTTGATATTGAATACCTAAGGGCTAAATTTCCCTAATAAATAAAGTATGATTGCTGACTATATCTAGGAATCCAAACCACTTTTGATTGGTCTCCTAGAAACAATAATAAAGGAGAACAATAGCATAAAGTCTTTCTTTTCAAAGGATAATTGGAACATCCTTACTAACCATTGCTACCACTACAATGGTAGGATTTTAGTGGCTTTTGATACTAGGGAGATTAAAGCATAACCAATTGCAATAGAGCAATAGCTAATCCATCTCAAATTAATGAGGAAGAGTACTAATGAGAGATCAAGGTCAAGGTCTTAATCATTTATGCTTTCAACCATATATTCCAAAGAACAAACTTTTGGAATAGCTTGAGCAGATTAAGGAGTGGATTAAAGGAAACCTAGCTAATATTGGGTGATTTTAACTATATATTATATGTTAATGAAGCAAAGAGTGGTACCATTTTTCTAAGGAACCAAACAGATGAATTAAAGGAGCGCATAAATCAGAACTAAGTCATGGATTTGAGGATGGAGGGTCAATTATTTACATGGAATAACAAACAAAGGAAATGATTAATTAGAAAGAAGTTAGACATGGAAATGGTTAATAAGGCTTGGTTAAAGGAATTTCTAGAAAGCATAGTATCCTTCAACTATAATCTATTATCTGATCACAACCTTATTCTCATCTAAAAAGTTATTTCCACCAAAAAAGGTATAATCCCTTTAAATTCAATAATTCTGGATTGAGGGTTTCTATGAAGCTATTAATAAAGGAGTAAATGTAGACATACCTGGTATAAAAATTTATTTTTGTTTGAAAAAGCTAGAAGTGATTAAAAAAGATCTAAAGGTATTGAACAAAACACTAGGGAATAACATATAAAAGGTGATTATAGAGGTAAAAGAGGTACTGGACAGGATATATGAGAAGCTCTACAAAGATCCTATCAATGAACACCTAAGGAAAAGTGAGTTCACGTTTTTGCATTACACTAATATCATCAAAATCAACAATTTGATATTAAGAGAAAGGGCTAGGATTATATGGCTAAAGGAAGGGGTTAGAAGCACAAAATTCATTCATAGTTCCATCTTGGAAAGAAGAAATATAAACAAAATATCCTCTTTGAGGGATGGGAATGAAAAACTCCTCTCCAGCAGAAAGGAGATTATGTCAAAAAATGTTCTAAAGCTTCATCTAGTGTAGACAAGCTAAGGAAAAATAGTAAAGTGCCAAATCCTAAGAGAACTAGCAGAGAGCTTAATCCATCCTTTCGAGGTTGATAAGGGGGAAAGAACCCTATTTTCCTAAAAACCACATAAGGTCCTGGGTCCAAATGGTTTCAAGCTAGTGTAAGCCTTCTTAGCTAAGTACTTCCCTTTCATAAAGACAAAGAGGCTCATAAAGGAAACTACAAATTTCTAGCAAAACAAAGGGGAGTCTTTATATGAAGTGTAGGAGTGATTTAAAGTTGTCCATATCACAACTTGCCAAGGGAGTTCCTCCTATAAATGTTTTACAATGGAGTTAATCACCCATGTGAGTCATCATTAATGCAGCAGCTAGTGGCTCATTAATGAGGAAAACAATTGAAGTGACACATAATCTATTAGAAGAGATGGAAAACAATAGTTATCTTTGGAAATCATAACAAAGTAGATAGCAATCAACCTTTCGGGATCCAAAAGGAATGATTACTTTAGATTCAGTGGTAATATTGTAGGATGAGTTTGCCAACCTAACTAAGCAATTAAACAAACTGATAGCCACCTCTTCCTTTCCACTCAAAGCAATTTAGCAAGGATGTGGGCTATGTAGATAAGAGATATCACAACTGATTACTTCCTAGTAGAAAATAATAAAGTGCAACAACTCAACTTCATGGGAGCACAATTTGGTTTGGGAGGCAATAACCCTTATTTAAACATGCACAGGCCTGGGTGGTAGAACCACCCGAATTTCTTGTGGTCTGACAATGCAAGAACTCAAGTGAGAAATTAAGCCCCACCGAGATTTCATCAAAATAATTCAATTTCATAGGATTCAAATATGGACAAGTTTATGGATATGATGAATTCCAAATTCACGAGTCTGGAAGTTTTTTAGAAGAGGATGGAAGGCAATTTGTGTAAGTAGCAAAGAATCATGCCTCTTCTATTCACAATTTAGAGGTTCATGTGGGCCAGTTAACTAATGCATTGTCTACACAAAGTGTGGGTAGCCTTCTAAGGAATACATAAGCAAATCCAAGGGAGCAGCTCAAGGCTATCACACTTAGGAATGGGAAAGAGCTAGAAGAACCAAAAAAAAAAAAAGCAAGATGAGCCTTGCCATGTAGAAGAACAAGAGAAGAAGAAACATGATGACGTTAAAAATTAGGATCCTCCATATGTTCCTCCTCCTCCATATCCATCAAAATTACCATTCCAATAAAGAATTAAGAAGAAAAAATTGGATGCACAATTTGCAAATTTTGTGGAAAAGTTGAAGACGTTGCATGTTAACTTGTCTTTTGTGGAGGCTTTAGAGAGCATAACCTAGTACACAAAATTTCTTAAGGGCATCTTATCAAGCAAGTGAACTTGGGATGATAATCAAATGATGTCTATGACAGAAAGTTGCAGCTCCATAATTACCAACCATATGCCCTCAAAGTTAAAAGATCCAAGGAGTTTTACCATACCCTATGTAGTTAGTAATTTAGATTTTTCTAAATGCTTATATGACTTAGTTTAAGTATTAATCTTATTCCTTTGTCTATTTTCAGGAAATTAGAGCTAGGACATATGAAGACAACTTCTATGCTTATTCAGTTGGCGGATTGATAGCTGTAAATTATGGTATGTTTTTATAGGTTTTTTTAATATGTTTTCAAGTGTTTATTAGACGATTATCATATGTATAGGCTTAGAATTATGTTATTATTAATGTTTGTATGTATTCTAAGTGTTTATTTGGTTTAGAGAAAGAATTGGATCTTAATTTTATGTTTCATTAGGTTTTTGATTTGTATGTGAGTTTTGGAGATTAGATAATTGAATTAACAAGAGTAAGGGAACAAAATAGGGAAAGAATAGTTCCTAAGTATTCAATCTTAATTAATCTCAATTTTATTGGCAGCTTAACTTTTTATTATGTAATTGTTTTGTTTAATTATTTGTTTTACTTTCTGTTATTTATTTTTATTTAATTAAGTTTCATATTACCTTAGACAAAGTTAGGTTCAGATTATTAGTTATTGCATAATCCTCGTGGGAATGATAAATTTTGATACTACAAGATATGATCCGTATACTTGCAAATATTGAGATTTAAAAAAAAAAGAAATGGAATTAAATAATAAATGAAAAAGTTATACAAAGTAGATATAATCTGTAGGGGAGTACCTTTGACAACCTTGCATTACAAGGTAAGGATTAAAAACAAAAAACTAAATGAGTAAAGATGATTATAGGAGTTACACTATAAATTCAGCAAAGACTTGCTTGAACTGCAATGTTGATTTCAGATCTTGCAGTAGAATGAGCTCCCTTACTTCATTGAGAATCATAGAATTCAAGGTTTCTTTAGAAGAAATTGTGTTGGAAAACTGTCTGAGATTCCTTTTTGACCATAAAATGTAGAAATAGAGTCTTAGAGCAATATTGTGTATCAAATAGTTTTCTTTCGTGTAGATATTCTGGTTTGATATGTAGTTGAATATGTCTGGAAGTGATTCCCCCGAATTGAGCCATAGACAATTTGTGGTGATATGATCCCAAATATCACTGTTGAAAGGGCATTCAAAGAAGAGATGGTTCCTAGTTTCCTCATGTACCAAGCACATCAGGCAAGTTTTATCAATGGTGTTTAGCTTGTTTTTAAATACTAACTAGAGAATAAAAGAGATCATTAGCATTAAAGCCTTGTGCCATACTATCTTAAACCAGTCAACCTTGTTACATCTACTTTGTAACAGATGCATGATAACTTTGTTAGTAAGGTGATGAACAAGCTTATCTTTCCAGAAAAAAATATCATTCATGTCTGGATAAGGGGGGATTCTGGGTTGAAGGTGGCTTAACCAAAAAGGGAAATGTTAAGAGTTACCTTATATCAAGGAATTGAGTCTGGTATGCAGTGGGAGTATTGGACTCCCCGAATGTTGTAGAGAATTAATTAGTTATCCCTCACCCGACCAATTATCATACCAAAATGATAGTAATTTCCCATTGCCAATTTTGTAGGTCATCTCTTGCTGTACCATATCCCGCAGCTGTAGAATTTGATTAAGAAAGTGTGAATTCAATGGATTTTTCTTGATTGCTTAAATATTTTTGCCTTGGTGAAAATAAAAGTGTACCGATTTGATCCAAAGTGATTTTTCATCAGTCAAAATCCACCAGAACCTTTTAAGAATCAATTTTTGATTTGTAGTTTTGATGGAGCATAAGTTGAGGCCTCCTTCTTCTTTCGAGTAACATAAATTAGTTCATTTAACTTTAGCAGCTCCTGGGGAGCCATTCGGATGACTCTATAAAAAATTCTTGAGGATGCTTTCAATTGATTTGATGATTCTTGGGTATAGAAATACAATGGAACTCCAATATATATGCATTGAATTGAGTATATATTTAATGAGTTGCAATTTACCTGCTTAGGAAAGTGATTTGTTTACCCAAGACTGAACTCTTTTCTTGATCTTTTCTATTAGAGGAAGGCATTCTAGGTGTTTTAATCATTTTGTAGACATTGGTAGGCCAAGATACACGATAGGTGGACAATTGTGTTTCATTCCTATAGCTCCAGCTATTAGAAGTTCCAAGTTTCTTGCACTTTTGGAGAGAGAGAAATTATTTTATATTGATTGATCTCCAGACTCGAGTATAGCTTGAAAATTATAAGATCTCTCATATAGGTGAGGATGGAGTCCATGTTTGCCCTGCAAAATAAGAGCAAGTTATCTACAAAGTAGAGATTATTAGTCCAATCTTCTTGCATTTTGTGTGGTGTCTGAATTTTGGGTTGTTGTGTGCTTCTTGATTGATAATGGCATTAAGAATCTTCATGTAGAAGATAAAGAGATAGGGGGATAGGGGATCCCCCTGTCTAAGACCTCGAGCTGCTTTAAAAAACTTAGTGGGACTTCCATTTATCAATATAGAAAAGGTGGTAGATGAGATGCATCCTCTAAGCCAACTGATGAACTGAAATGGAAAACCGTAAGCTTTAAGCATTTACCACAAGAAGTCCCAGCTGATGTTGTTAAAGGCCTTGTGAAAATCAATCTACATTGTGCAACTTGGAGAGTTGTGTGTTCTAGAGTACCCCTTTAATAGTTTTTATACTATAAGGATGTTGTCTCCTATATGTCTATCCTTCATAAATGCACCTTGGTTATCATTTATCAAAGGAGCAATGGTTGTCTTCAATCGGGTAGCTAACATTTTGGAAATGATTTTGTACAAGGAGTTAGTGAATGAGATGGGTCTGTAATCTACAAAAGTGGAAGGATTAGGACCTTTAGGAATCAAACATAAGAAAGTTCTATTAATTTCTTTTAGAAGAATACCGTTGGAGAAAATTCATGGATTGTATTCTTGACAAAACTACTGATGATGTTCCAAGAATTCTAGAAGAAGAAACCATTTAAGTCATTTAGCCCTGGGGATTTCCTAGAGTCCATACCAAAAACCACCTTCTCAATCTCATTATCCTCGACTGGTTGGGTTACGTTACCAAAGTCCAGAGGGTAAATTTGTTGCAGGTTGAGCTTTTGCAAATTTGTGAGTGAGACAACAGATGAACCAGTGGTACCAAGTAATGAGGTAAAAAAAACTAACAACTTCTTCTTATATGTCTTGGGGCTTTTAAAGTAGTATTCCATCACTAGAGGTGATTGAGTAGAGTTTGTTGTGATTTTTCTGGCTAAAATTATGTTGAAAAAAAAAATAGTGCAATTGCCACCATCCTTTAGCTAGTGTACTCGTGCCCTCTGTTAAAGAAGAGAGGTATGATTTTTTACAGCCTATAAGTGGTTAGAGCTATTTTTTCCTTGTCTAATAATGTTTGGCCAATTGGAAAAGAGGCAATCTGGTTTTGGATATTTTCGAGTTTAAGTCTAGTGGAGTTAACAACTAAAGCTGTAGATCCCTTCACGGAGTTTAACATTTTGAGCTCAGTTGTGATAAGTTTCAGCTTCCAGATACAACCATATTGTCTTTTTCCTTAAATGCAGAGTTATGCCCCTTCCTACAAGACTCAATGAACCCAGGTTTGTTAATAAGATAATTATTGAACCTAAATGGTTGGTGTTATGCTATCTACTAGAACAAACTTTAAACTATGAATGTGGTATGATAAGAGAACATTGGATCCTTAAATGTGACAATGTTGTAGGGAAAGTTAATAAGGAAAAAATCATTTATAAGAGCTCGATTGAGTGTCTACCTGATTAACCATTCCAATTTTTGTTTATTAGACCAAGTGTACAGGTGTCCCACATGTTTAAGATCTGTCACTCTAATGTATTCAGTACAATCCTTGAAGTCAGTTGAATAATTCTTGAGATTAGAGTGGCCTTGAGCTTCAGATGCATAAAGAGTGTAATTAAAAGCTCTAAAAATCAACCAAGGCTTGGTGATGGGGCTACTAATATATCTCAGATTGTTCCATAGTATTCATATTTGGAACCCAAAGTTGCTTACATAAACGAAACATATGTTGATGTCATTGTGTTCCCACAAGAAGGAGACATTTAGATGTATGGCTCAATCATTAGCACTCATCATATCCACTTTGATTTCTTTGAATCTATAGCAAATAATAATCCTTCCAAAGGCATGGTGAGTGTGGTCAAAGAGCATGTTTCAATCTGGTCCCAAAATGTTTAGTTTGTCAAGGTTCTCCTCTTTAAGTTTGGTTTCAAGTAAAGCAATTATAAAAGGTTTATCTGGTATTACCAAATCCCTTAAGGGTGAAAGCTTATAGGGGCAATTTATTTCTCTTACATTCCAAGTTAAGATAGAGATATTAGAGAGAGGTGTTTTTGGAGCATTTACCTTTGCTCTTTTTGGACTTCCTTCATACGACACTATAGAATTTGTCATTAGTATCAGATCCATTCATTCCTTGTTGTGTATATATTGGCTCATCTAGTGTTGTGCTTTTGGAAGATTTAGGTGCAGCAACATTATGGACAGATTCTCCTAATATAGAAGTGCTAGGATTTGTCTCACCTGAGGTAGAGTTTGGAATCACATCTAAGTTTGAAATGTGTGGGGTAGGATCTCTCTGAGGGCCTTACAAAATTGACATCTGCAACTGTTTATCATCCTTATCAGTATAAGAAATATTATTGGTGACCAAGGGTAATGCTTCAGAGGGGATATTCACGTCAAATATGTGGAGATCTTCTTCATTCAAGTTGACAGTAAAGGATACTTGTTCAGATAGTATCTTTAGTATGTCAGTACCAACAGCAGCTGATTCCATAAGAATCTTAGTTTCTATACTTTGACAACCATCTTCAAGGCCCATAAGCTCCTGATCAGTTCTAGTCTTAAAGGTCATACCCGTTGCCTTCCAGATTTTGTCTTAAGGGGTTTTTTTGTTGGGGGGGGGGCTCCAATGGTAGGAGACGGTAATGCTATCTTCCCATAGTTTATTATCCTCACTAAGTCACATAATAGGAATCTAATTAGGTATTTCCATGGAAATGTCAATGCTTGCATAGATTCTAGCATATCCTATATGCTTCTTTGTAGCTGTAGGTTCATCCATGCATAATGCCCTTCTAATATAACTAGATAAGGAGCTTAAGACTTATGTAGTCCAATATTCAAGGGGAATGTTATGAAAGTTGATCCAAAGGGGTAGGCTTGAAATATTGATGGTGTCTAACTTCAAGCTTGGTTGCCATATTTTTAAGAATATTGGTTGATTCCCAAAGTGCCATGGACCTTGTTCAAGGACCTTGTGAGTTGCAGTTCTAGAGGAGAAATTGAAAAGAACCAGACTATCCTCTGAAATAAGTACAAATGAGGATATATAATTGATCTTTTGCAGATGACCTATTACTACTTCATGGTGCTAATAAGAACTCTATACATTTACTTCTAGGGTGCTTTCTCAAATTCTCAAAAATCTCATGACTCTTAATCAAGAAAAGTAAGAGATAGATCTCCATTTCCTCAATCTGTAGCTCCTTAAAATAATCCCTAATACAATTGTTTTGTCTTCAAATATCTTATTTTACCATTTTCTTCTGCAAGACTAACTTGCAATAATTATAAGATGCTTTTTGATGTTGTTTAAAGCAGGGTTAGTAGCTAGAAGACCAAGGTTTTATCTTATGTAGGGAGAGTTCATCTTATTTCCTTAGTGCTAAGTATTATGTAGATTTATTGGAGCTCTCATGTGGCGCTTCCAATCAAAATTAGCAAAGATATTGAAAGAATTCTTAGGAATTTCCTATAGAATGGAGAATGTTCAAACAAAGGGTTTCTTAAAATCAAATGGAAAGAGATTTGTTTACCTAAATTCCAAGAGTGTCCAGGAATCAAATAAATTTTGGCTACTAATAATTCCTTATGGGAAAAAGGATTTGATGCTTATTTAATAAGAAAGCGACATTATAGTTGAAATGGATGCATATAGAGTATTTAAAAAGATCTAGTTGCTGGTTTATGAAGTTGAACTCTAAATCGTAATCAAATATCAAACTTCTTTTAAACATTAGGGAAACCATGGGTAGCAAAATGAAAAACATTATAGGTAATGGGAAACAAACTAGACTTTGTTATGATAATTGGTTAGTGTTAGCTTAAGGCTTAATAATGATGATTTTGATGATAACTTTATTTTAAAATTCAAAATGGATTTATTTTCCTTTACCACTAACGGTTAAATTCTCAAAAGGAAAATAAGACTTTCTTGTAGGAACCTTCATCATATCTTACCATATTTGAAAGGATCCTACATCGTATGAAGATGGAATATCAGTCACGCAAATCACTGGAACAAGACCTTGTTAAGGAAAGTTAACGTTGAGGATATTTAGATCAAATATTTGATCCAGTTGATTAAAGAAGCAAGAAGAGTAATGAACAAATCAAGACACCTATTTAAGAAGAACAACAAGTTAAGAAAAATAGAGAAGAGTTTTTCTACGAAAACAGAGCATACAAGATATAATCTTATTTTAAGATATTCAAAGAGCAAAAAGTTGGTGAGCTGAAATTCATACTTCTGAGAATTACAACACTTCATCTGAGCCTTAGAATGTCAAATCACTCTAGTTAGAGAGAATATTTGCTTACATTTTTAGTATATCTTTTGTAAATCTTTGAAGAAGCTTGTTATACATTTTGTGTGTGTTGAAAGGTTGGAGAACCTTGCAAAATATATACTCGTGAGCTTGGAGAGGCTGGTTAAAGTTAATACTTGGTTTATTATAGTGAAACACTCAAGTTAAAAACTTGGGGACTAGACGTAGGCTTGAGTTGTAAGCCGAACCAGTATAAATAGTCATGTCCTTCTTCTCTCTCTTCTTTTTAATTTTCCACATTACATTGTGTATGTATCTATCAAGAGGCCCTTTCTATTTTTGCATATAACAAACCTTATCTTTTACAGGCGCCTTCTGATTTAAATTGTTTTTATAAACACTTCCTATTTAGGAGGCTCCTGTTATTTTTAACAGATTTTTTAAACAGGCTTCTTTCTCTTAAAGCTTGAACATGACTTCTTATGGTTTACTAGTTATACTGTGTGTTGTTATTCTTTAACAGGAACCTTCTTAAGTTCCTACAAATCTTTAGAGGGTCCTTTTAAATTTTTTTAAGAGACGATTTTTTTCACGCACAATTCACCCCCTCTTGAGTGTGATTGCGCTATTTCATTTGGTATCAGAGCGTTAGGTTTCACAGTTTTGTGTTTAACAGTACGTGATAGATCAGTAAACACATTGAGAAGTTTTAAAGGACAATCCGTCTCAAAGCCTCCTTTCTTCAATGGAAACAATTACTCATATTGGAAGGAGAGAATGACTATATATCTTCAATTGGTAGATATTGAAGTATGGCACACCATCAGAGTTGGAGCTACACTTC
>JAOQMM010000001.1:9643751-9655558 GCA_027563515.1 Erythroxylum platyclados
TCCATTGTAATGGATCTTGATATAATGATGCAGTGTTTCATCGAGATGTTTAATCTGTGCTTTGTACGATGTGTACAGGGGTCAAAATACAGCCGTTGTATTGCCGAAAATTTTAGTAAAATGATTGAAAAGAAAAAAAAAGTTTTAACTATTTTCCACGCTTTTAACTACTAAAATATAAGAGGTTTTAATAGTTGAACGACTTGGCTTTATGGGAACTCTTCGGTCGAGTTAGATATCGAATGGAGGGCTACAGTGGGGTCGCCGGAGGGCTCCACTCGAGTTCTGAAGGGGAACTTCGGGATAGGTCCTTTCAATGGATCTGCAATTATAAAATTTTTGCTAACATATTCGATTAGCCCTCTTTTTCTCCAAATTTGTTCTTTCATAGTAAATTATTTTATTTCCATATGTTTAACACCCTTTAAATACTTTTTTTTAAAAAAAGAAGACTATTGTGACATAATCATAATAAATTTTCAGTGACTTGGCAATAGTGTCCCTAATTCCAAGTCCAGAAGTAAAGTTTCGCACCTATAAACCATGAACGATGGCCTCAAAGCACCTCGTAAACTCAGCTTCCATAGTAGACACAACAACGACAAACTACTTTGCACTCTACCATGAAATTGCTCCTCCGGTTAAAAGGAGCAGATAGCCAAAGGTGGCTTTTCTTGTGTCAACATAGCAGGCATAGTCTGAGTTTGAGTATCAAAATACCTCAAGATGATCAGATCTCTTATAAGTTAGCATATGATCTTTTGTTTCTTGCAAATATCTTAATACTTTCTTTGTAGCTTTCCAATGTTCTAATCTATGATTACTTTGATATTTGTCTAACATTTGAATAGTAAAACTAGTGTCTAGTCTAATGCGGGTTTGAGCATATATTAACTCCCAATAATAGAAGCATATGGAATCTTTTCTGTTCCTGTATGTTCCAATTTATTTATTAGGCATTGTATAAGACTAAATTTATCTACCTTCTGAATTGGAACAACACTTGCAGAGCAATTTTCCATTTTGTATCTGCCTAAAATTTTATTAATATATTCTTTAAGATAACCCTAACATTTTTTGTAATATATCTTGGAATATTTCAATTCTTATCACATGCTTCACTAATATCTTTCTTTTAAAATTTTTATAGAGAAACTTCTTGATATCATGTAATAAACTAAGATCATTAGTAGCAAGCAAGATATCATTAACATATAAGACTAGAAACATAATTTTTTTTGCCTAACCTTCAGATATGAACACCAATCAATGAAGTTTTCTTTAAACCAAAAAGAAATAAAGGTATCATCAAAATTAAGATACCATTGTCAGTAAGCTTGCTTAAGTCCATATATTGACTTATTAAGTTTACACACCATATGTTTCTTTACTTCAACTTGAAAGCCCTTGGGTTAATCTATATAAATTTCTCACTCTAACTTCCCATTTAGAAAGGTCGTTTTACATCCATTTTGTAGAGCTCTAAATCATAATGAGCTACCATTTCCATAATAATTCTAAATGAATTATTTTCTGAAATAGTATAAAAGGTCTCATTATAATTAATACCATCTTTTAGGTGTAACCCTTTTGCGATAAGTCTAGTTTTATATCATTTGATATTGTCATTAGAGTCACGTTTGGTCTTAAAGATCTATTTACACCCGACTATCTTACAAACTTCTGGCAATTCATCAAGATCCTAGACTTCATTTTTATCCATAGATTTCAACTCTTCTTCCATAACTTCTAACCATTTATTAGAATTTTCATTTTTAATGGCTTGTGAAAATGTAACTGGATCTTTATTAATTCCGAAGTCACCTTCTACCTCTTGTAAATAAACCACATAATCATCATAAATAGATGATCTTCTTTTTCTTTGAGATCTTCTTAATGCCATTTAATGTGGCTCATTTATAACTAATTCATTAATAGTGATGTCATTACTTAGAGTTTGTTCATATATTTGTTGTTCTTCTAAGTTGTCAAAGTCTTCTACAACTTTAGGGACAAATACTTGAGGTGAAGTTATAGACAAGGGAACTTGCATTCTAACTTCTTGAATTTTTACTTTACATAATTCTAAACTCCCATTTGTTGCACCTTTTTTTTTAATAAATTTAGCATTTTTAGTTTTAAGAATCCTTATACTTTGGTTAGGACAATAAAAAACATACCCCTTAGACTTTTCTAGATAACCTATGAAAATCTACTAGTTGTTCTTGAATCCAATTTCCTTTCATATGGATTATATATTCTTACTTTTGTTGGGAAACCCCAAACATATAGGTGATCTAAATTAGGTTTCCTTCATGTCCACAGCTCAAAAGATGTCTTAGAAATTGCTTTATTAGTAACCATATTTAATAAATACATTGCACTTTTTAAAGCATGCATAAAGTTAAAGAATAACGATTCATCATACTCCTAACCATGTCCATTAAAGTATGATTAATTCTTTTGGCTACACTATTTTGTTGTGTTGTACCTAGCATTGTGTATTGAGCACTTATATCATGCTTTTCAATCAATTTAGCAAATGGACCAGGACATTGTCTAGTTTTATTATATTTCCCATACTATTCACTAGCCTATCAAATCTAATGATTTTCACCTTTTTATCTAACTATCTTTCTACCTTATTAAGAAATACCTCTAAGGCATCCTTTGATTGATATTTTTCATGCAACAAATAAATATATCCATAATATGAAAAATCATCAATAAAAGTGATGAAAAAATTTTCCCCACTAAATAATAAAACATCGTAAGCTTTACATGTACAAATGCGTATAAGTTCAAGGAGTTATGTGCTTCTTATGGCTTTTTTCTTAATTGTATGCTTTGTATATTTTCCTTTAATACAATACACATAAATTCTAAGATTAATAACATCTAAAACTAGAAGGATTTTTTATTATTTACTAATTTGACCATTCTCTCTTTGGATACGTGACCCAAATGTTTATGCCATAAGTGACTCGAAGTTTCATTTATAAAACCTTTTTTAGTACCAAAATTATGATGCAAGGTCAATAGAGTTTTAGCAAAAAGATTTTCAAGATTTTATTTATATAATACATAACAAAGAACACAAGAACTGATAAGAAAATTATGCTTGAACAAACTGAAACATCCATTGCATAATTTAAATGAGTATAAAAAAATATCAAGTTTTGACAAAGAAACTAGGTTTGGAGAAACAATATGAACATAAAGATTTTGAAAAAGGTCTAAAAGATGCCCAATGTCTAAAATCAAATAGTAGTTCCAAGAGCTTCAACTGGAGCTTTGACTTAATTTCCTATAGAGATAAACTTTTCATTAGGATTTATTATTTGGATCGTAAAGAATCCCTGCATCATATTAGTAACATAAGTAATACTTCTAGAATCAATCCACAAAGTATTAATTCATTCCTCATTTATTCTCTAGTCTTTGGAATGGCTTTCAAGGTTGAAGAATAGGAAGATTTAATCTTCATGGTCTATATGCTTGTTAGTTAATAACCTCCATAACCTCTTAGACATTATAGCATTGTTCATTAGTTTGAGAGAAATTATTCCCAAACCACTTTTTTCCCTAGGTAAGCGTACCTCTTTCCATTGCATCTAATCTCTCTTAACATTTTCTTCATTCCCATTCCAAAGAAAAATGTTACATATCATCTTTGTTGATTTGATTACTCTTTTGAGTATAGCAACATGCAAAGCCCAAAAAGCATTGACTGAATTTAGTACAAATGAGATAAGCACAGATCTACCAGCTATAGAAAGTAATTTAGAACTCCAAGAAGAGATTCTGCAGTTGATATAATTAAGAAGTTTGCTGAAATCTTCATATGTATGGATGGTAGCTGAACTGGGAATTCCCAGGTACAATATAGGAAGTGTCTGTGGTTTGAAACCAGTGACAATTTCAATGGTAGATAGCTTACTTACAACTGATTTTGATAAACAAAAGAAACTCTTGGAACAATTGGTTTCCAATATAGACATCTTGTAAAAGATTTTCAGGGCTTTCATGAGTGTTGATACAGAACTCTAATCAGCCTTGGAAAGGAGTATGAGATCATCTGCAAAGTATAGATTAGTAATCCTTAGCTTCTTACACATGGAATGAAATCTGAAATTGTTGGTTCTTTCCAATACTCTCTTCAAGGTTCTATTAAAAACTTCCATAACAAGTGCAAAGATGTAAGGTGATATAAGATCTCCATATCTAAGACCTTTAGAGCTTTTAAAGGGCTTACCAAGTTAACCATTCACCAATATCGTAAAGGAAGGTAAGGTGATGCATTGTGATATCCATTGGATAAAGTTGGTAGGAAATTCCAAAGCATGTAAGATGTTCAATATAAAGGCCCAATCGACATTATCGTAGGCCTTCTTTAGGTCAACGTTAATGATACAATTCCTGCTTCCCCTTCTCTTAGTGTAAGTCCTGATATGTTCTTGCATTAACATGATGTTATCCCTGATAATTCCACCAGGTTAATAGGCACCTTGTGAAATGTCAATGTATATATGTAAGACCTCCTTCATTCTTTGAGCCAAGATCTTAGCAAGCATCTTATACACAGTGTTACAATAAGAAATAGGTCTGAAGTCTAAAAAAGTTCTATGTTCTCCATTCTCTAGAGTTACAAAGGTGTGATTAATTTATCATAACATCTGATCTTTGTTGAAGAATTCTAGAATGGAATTAACTACCATATTCTTTGTTAAATGCCAGGATTTATTAAAGAAATGAGGGTTGAATCCATCAGGCCCAGGGCCTTGTTTGGATTTAAGGATCTTTAAGCAATCTCAATCTCCAGAATTGTAATACGCTTGCTATGTAAATCAACGCCTATAAGACTAATCTTTTTATTTCACTCAGTAATAGCTAAGAAGAGGTAGCTTGTGTAGGAGAAGACAAGATATCTAAAAAATATTTGAAAGCAACATGAAGCAAAAAATTCTGGGAATTAAGAACCTGATTATTAAGTTGTAATGAAATAATTTCATTGGAGTTTCTCCTGTTTATGATGGCTCTATGGAAAAAAGTTGTATTTTTATCTCCACTAACCATCCAATCCATCCTAGATCTTTGTTTCATGAGAGAAAAGTCACAGAAGAGAGCATTAGAAAGATGGTGTATAACAACTCTTTCCTGACAAATCAATCTTTATGTCATTTCAACCATAAGCATCACATTTTATGAGTAACTTACTATTATTATTATTATTATTATTATTATTATTGCTATTGTTGTTGTTATTATTTAATTTGATATTTATGCAAACTTTACAATTCGATCACTTTGGTATATAACAAATTATTCATTATATAAATATCAAACTAAATAAATTATTATCATTACATATGATATACCACTAATTGATTATTAATATAAAATAATTGCATAATAAGAAAACATAATGTATTTATGCAATAGTTAACATAATATAATTTATATCCTAAAGGATATATATTACTATTATATTAATATTTTTTAAACATGTTTTCTTAATACCTTCCTAAGTTAGTGTAGTTACATTAATATTATTTTGCTTTTTATTTGTTTTATTTGTAATAGATGATGTCTAGTTTTTAGTTATAAACATTATCTTTATCCTAACAAGAATCTATAATTAATACAATAATTAAAAAAGTAAGCATTCATGTTTAAAAAATACATATCACGCTTAATAAATTGTTACACAATGTTAATTTTCAAATTATCATCAACTTAATGATAAAATCTCATAACAAGGCCTTGATAAAATAAAACGGAATTTAAATAAATAAAGAGAGAAGTCATTAAAACTTAATCAATACCTTTTTTTAACTGTTTTTCTTTTATTTCATGCTTAGAATTAAAAATAATTATTTTATTTAATAATTACCTCCTTTTAAGTGTATAATAGGATTCAAACACTTATATAATCAAATCAAAAAGTATGTGCTACTTAATAACGCTATCTAACACAAAACTCCTGTTGAGTGCTTTTAAGGTAAGAAGACAGCATGTGTTGTTTTTTCTAACCAGTTTCAATAGTAAAGGTAAAACACCTTTGATCTTGGTACTCTTATGCTCCTATACATATTTATCTAAATTAAATACCAGTGAAATTTCTATGCTTTGAAAAGGGAAATTTAATAGTCCATCCGTTTCCCACTCTGTCTGGCGTGTAATACTTCCAATTATGAAACATAGGTAAAAAGATATGGATTTTCTTTCAAGTAATTTTTTAAAATAATTTATTTTTAAAATTTTTAAAATTCTTTTTTATAAAAATCTCCTCTTGTATTTTATTGAAAAGTAAGTAAAAATTACGTAGCATAAATATCACATATAAAATAATTAAATATTATTAATGTAACGGTCTAACTTATAAATTTGAAAAAATATTATAATTATTTTAAAATATTAATTTGAGTAAAATTTAATTAGTTGTAATTTATCTTGCATCAATCTTCTTTTTGTGTGTACTATTTCTTGGGATATATAAAATTACAGAACTGAATATATATATTTTTTGTCTTGAAAATGATTTCCTCCCTTCAAGATGAAACATCATCCCAAAAAATTCTTTTACAAACTGTCTCTTTAAAAAAGTCAACTAATTAAAATACTAAGAAGTTTTCAATTCATATTTTTTGGCAGCTAGAATTAAAGGGCTCCTCATGTGAAATGTCAACCTAAGCAACGGATATTTTGCTGGAGAATGAAATGTCAAACCTAAGCAACGGTTGGATACCCTTAAATAAAACCTAAATCAAAAGCTATAAATGGATTATGGGTTTGTGTGCTTAATTTGGCTCCTGTGAAGATTCAATTCAACAAATATACGAATCATAAATAATCATAAGCCAGACAAAATTAAATAAATAAACAGATACAAAATTTGGTTAACAGTTTTGTTTGTATAGAATATAATTTAAATATTTTAAATAAAAACGTTAAGATTAAAAAAAAAAAAGACCCGAACTCAAAGTGGGACCCATGTCCTTAATTTGCTTGCCAGTGAAGTCTAAGAAACAGACCAGTTGCTCCTGTGTCTGTCTACAAACCCAACTACAAAAACCCAACACCACCCATTCATAGCAAAACTCCTCCTCTTCTTTCTGGCATTTTCACCAACAATAACGGAACGTTGCTTTCTTTTTTCACAGAAATGGCGAGACCACAGCAGCGGTTTCGAGGTGTCCGACAAAGGCATTGGGGTTCTTGGGTATCCGAAATTCGTCACCCTGTATTGTAAGATTAAAATTTTCCGTTGAAAGCAACGTATGTTTCGACATTCTATTTCCAGCACTCCAACTCTTTTTTTTTCTCCTCTTTTTTTTTGGGTTTCTGCAGGAAAACGAGAATTTGGCTAGGCACATTTGAGACTGCGGAGGACGCTGCACGGGCCTATGATGAAGCTGCAAGGCTCATGTGTGGACCAAGGGCAAGAACAAATTTCCCTTATAACCCAAATGAATCACAATCATCGTCATCGAAAGTTCTGTCCGCCACTTTGACAGCTAAATTGCATAGATGCTATATGGCCTCCCTACAGATAACGAAACAACGAACATCAACCCAAGAGCAACACAAAAAGACACCATTTTTACTTGTCAACGGGACACCAAATGGCATTGCCACCAACAATGAAGAATTGGTCACTCATTTGCCAGAGAAAACGCCAGTGCAAGCCCCAGAGACAGAGGCAAACTGGGATATCAAGAACACTACCCACCAGTTTAAGCCGCTTGAAGAGCATCACATAGATCAAATGATTGAAGAGTTGCTTGATTACGGATCAATTGAACTATGTTCTGCTGTTTCTTCTCAACAACTGTGATTTCCAGCCCTAAACATCACCATCTTTAGCATAGTCATTAGCCAATGGCAGTCATTTGCTAATTTAACCGCCTCCGTAGCCTCTCTTAAGTCACTTTAGTACTTGGGACTCCTATCCCCTAGGCGAGTCATATCAGGATGCTTAGTGTACAGTTAAATATGTCAGAATTTATCATGTTCTATGAATTGTGTCTTAGTTCCGGTGGAAGATATATTGCATTAGTTCTGCTGCTTCCTGAAGAAAATTTGGGCTCAATAGCCATCCATGTCGAATGGAAAAGTGATTAAGCATTATGACGCAAAATGGTCGAACATGATTCCACTTCCAGCATTTAATTGTCATATGAACAGTACATGAACAAGGAAGAGCTGTTTTGAGCTTGATAACGACCTCCCTTTTTTGGAGTAATGAAACCAGTGGTCCTTGCTCTTGCTGCTTTTCAGACCGCAATTTCCAGAATCAATGATGCTTAAACTGGTCCGCCTCACTGTCACATAGTAAACAAAATTGTTTCCTCTAAGATCTCCCAAAAGTTCACCTTCTCTGTTTACGAGGAAGGAGGCTCAAGAACAGGATCCTAGGAAGTTTCAATTGGTGAAAATGAAATCATTGTTGAATTTATACTACCTTTATTAATGATCACCGGATAGAATTGATAAAATGAATATTAGAGTGCAGAAAGAATCTTCCTTGAAATGATAAACTACCGAAAGTCACTTAGTTTCAGCAAAAACTGGAAAAGGCCTTGCAATTGCACAGAACTTCTGTCAAAAGTTGTAAGCAAAAGAACGGGAAGAATTTGGTTGCCACTGTGAATTTGGATGCTGAGCTCTTTTTACATGTGAAATCTGGAACAATTAAATGCTCTACCCAGATCCTGCGAGAATTGCGGCAGATATCGTATTCCTCAGTAAGTGGAATTGTCGATTATTTCCTTTGCTGACAGGAAGGTAACTGACTAAATTTAAACATAAGTTGACGTTCCCTTGTGAAATGTTGGCTTCGGCAGGATTTTGGAATTATGCAAACAGAGACCGGCTCTGGAGTTGAGATTGCTGGTCGAGAAACAAAAAAAAAGGGGGGATTGAATATGACAGAAATTAAAATGTAAATATTTTTTTTCTTTGGCTTCATTTTCATTAAATAGTAGCACCCTTTTTATAGGCTCTTTGTCCGAGCAAACAGTGACAGAGAATCTTGGAATGATGTAATAATCTTTAAAAGTCTGTGCCTTACATTTACAGTCTTGCAAAGAAAAAAAGAAAAATATCTGTAACAAACTTAACCATACGAAACGAAAAACAAATAGAAAAGGAAGAGGAAAAAAGTAGAACTATGAGTTCAACTCAGTCAAATTTTGGCCTAAGAGGAAATGTTGAGCGAGCCCAAGATTGGCTTTCAGCTAGGTCTCATCATGATCTTGTCCTTGTTTCAACATGACTCCATAAGTTGGACTATACATATTGTGTACACCCAGCTTGAGTACAAGGTCTAAAATGGCGATCAAGGGAGAGCTTTTATGAATGCATTGGTAAGCTGAGTGTTGGAAGCATCTGGAAGGAGGTGGATAACGCTTAATTGAACTTTTTCACAGAAAATATGACAGTCAGTTTAGATGTGCTCCGTTCATTCATGAAAATGGGGTTTTTTGCAATATGAATGGTACATTTGTTGTCGGAATAAAGATATGTTGCTGGAGGATGTTCAATTCCAAGGTCTCGGAGAAGATACGAGAGTCACTGTAACTTGCATGTGGTGATGGCAAGAGCTCAATATCCGGCTTCAGAATAACAACACCGAATAGAACTTTTTCATGGACACTATGATAGTCAATTTTGATGTGCTTCATTCATTCATGAAAAATGGAGGTTTCTGCAATATGAATAGTTATTTTGTTGTGACAGTGAAGATACCCTGCTTGAGGATGCTCAATTCTATGATCTCGAAGAAGATACAAGAGCCATTATAGCTCACATGTGGTGGTGGCAAAAGCTTGATAGTCAACTTTAGAAGAACTATTTGAGATGGTTGGCTACTTCTTAGATTTCCAAGAGACCAATGAAGTGCCTAAGAAAATATAATAACTAGTGATAGATTTGCGAGTGTCAGAGCAAGTAGCCCAATTTATTAGAAAATGCCCGAAGTTAAAGAGATAAGTTATCATAAAGCAAAACAACTAAAACAGGAGAACGTTTAGAATAGCAGATAATTCATTGTGCTACTTGCATGAGTTGTTTGGTTGGTTTGTTCATGAATTGAGGTAGTTGTTGCACTGCAAAGTATATGTCAGGTTTAGTTGTTTTCAGGTGAATGAGCTGGCTAATTAAACACTAATAAGTTATAGTGTTAGAAATAGGTTCACTTTTAGTACCCAATCTTGTATTTGAAGTTATGGGAGTTAAGACCGGCATAGAGTGCAAGAACCCTATTTCTTGAAGAAATTCTAGTATTTACTTACCCTAATAGAGATTTATAATAAAGGAAAAGCTTGCCAATTCAAGACCCAAGAAATACTTAGTTGGTATGAGGTCTTTGATTTTGAAGGTATTATCCAGATATTGCTTAGTAGACTCAATGAGTTCAAGGTAGTTACCTATTAGTAGTGCACCATCAACATATACCAACAGGATGATGAAGTGGCCATATTATGTCTTTATGAGTGCATTGAGTGATCTAAATTTTATTATAAGAACCCATTAGAAATCAAAGTTGAAGTGAGTTTAGAATTGCACTACCTACTTGCTTGCTTCAAGCCATAGAGACTCTTCTTGAGGTGACAAACCAGGTTTGGATGTGGAAATTCTAGTTTAGGAGGAGGTTTCATGTACACCTCTTCATGTATCTCCATGTAAGGATAAGTTATTGATGTTTAACTAGTGCAAATGCTAGTTCTCTAAAGCTACAAGTGTTAGCAAGACTCTGATGGTGGTTATTTTTACCAATGGGAAAAGCGTTTCTATGTAGTCCAGTTGATATGTGCTTAATTGATTATACATTTATTTCATAACATTTAGTGATTAATTCTATAAAATGCTTAAGATATTCACTTTAGTTCATATTTGGTTTTAGGTACAATTCGAAAGCAAAAGAGCTAAAGTGAGTCAAAAGCACAATAGTTTAGTCGTCTTCCTAAGATTCACACTCATTTGTTTCAATGGAGCAAGAAGAACAAGGATTAAAAGAAGAGGAGACAAGAAAATGCATAAAAATGAAAAGTAGCCGTGAGCCTCAACTGGGGCATCACGGTTGTGAGCAACATAGTCACGCCCGTGACTTTGGCCAGCTGTCCCCAAACCCTACTTTTTAGTATAAAGACATCGTTTTGATGGCACAATGATATGAATAGTTTGATGAATTGCTTCAAGAGGATGAAGAAGAGAAGGGGCAAAACATCATTCCTTTGGAGACCCATAGAGGGCTAAGCTTCCCGACGTTGGTTTAGAGTTGATATCAACGTCGAAGAACCTGGTTAAGCATTCTCTCCATTGTGTTTGTTGTTCTTTCTCTCTTAGGAATTGATTATGTTATCTTGTGTTTATTGAATTGGGTATTGGAAAGAATGATTGAATGATCTATTTGATAGTTTTTATGTATAAACCCATTGCTAGAATCAAATACAATACGTAATCATTGTGTTTCTCATTCATTTGTGGCAACTAATGATTTTTAATCATTAGGGATAACATAGCCTAGGTTAAATGGCCCGAGCTTGTGTGGTTGTTGCCTTGATTAATCTGTTTTCCTAATTCATAATGTGATTGTCCAATTAAATCTAGAGAGCTTGTTCTAAGTTGTTCAATAGCTAGGTTTAATCAATAAGCTCTTCTTAATTAAACATGACCTAAGGGAAAACCAAGGTTAACAGAGCTTAATTTTAACCTACGATTAATAGTTGCTAAGAGAGGTAAGAGACTAACAACTCAGTGAAGTATGTTTAATTGTGAGAAGGCCGAGATTGAACCGAGATCGG
>JAOQMM010000001.1:9732930-9760550 GCA_027563515.1 Erythroxylum platyclados
GAGAACCAATTGTATGCTAATCTTAAAAAGTGTACATTTTGCATGGAATCTGTTGTGTTTCTTGGATTTGTTGTTAGCTCATAGGGTGTTAGTGTTGATGAAAAGAAGATAAAGGCGCTAAAGGACTAGCCTACACCTAAGAATGCGAATGAGGTGAGAAGTTTTCATGGTCTAGCAAGTTTGTATCAAAGGTTTGTTAAAGACTTTGGTTCCATTGTTGCACCTTTGAATGAACTTGTTAAAAAGAATGTTGTTTTTAAGTGGGATGATGTGCATGATCCAGCTTTTAATATATTGAAAGATAAGCTAACTAATGCACCTTTGTTGTGTTTGCCCAATTTTGATAAAGCTTTTGAAGTTGAATATGATGCATCTGGAATTGGGATAGGGGTTGTATTAATGCAAGACTCTAAACCAATTGCTTATTTTTTGTGAAAAGCTAAATAAGGGCAGCATTGAATTATCCTACTTATGATAAAGAACTGTATGCATTCGTAAGAACTCTTCAAACATGGCAACACTACTTGTGGCCAAGGTAATTCATCATTCATTCTGATAATGAGAGTTTAAAGTTCTTGAAATCCCAAGGTGAGCTCAATAAAAGGCATGCCAAGTACAAACATGGAATGAAGAACGTTGTGGCTGATGCATTGTCTAGAAGGTACACGTTACTTACTTCTTTGCAAACTAAACTACTTGGTTTTGAGTTGCTTAAAGAATTGTATGCAAATGATTATGATTTTGACTAAGTGTGGGATGCTTGTTCTTAGTGTGCATTTGGTGACTTTAATAGGCATAAAGGATTTCTATTTAAGAAAGATAAATTGTGTGCCTACTAGTTCTATTCATGATTTACTTATTAGGGAGACTCATGGGGGTAGTTTGATGGGGCATTTTGGTGTCCAAAAGACTTTAGATATATTGCATGAACATTTTTAATAGCCTAAAATGAAACATGATGTGCAATCTATTTGTGACAAGTGTATAACATGTAAACAAGCAAAGTCTAAAGTAAAATCGCATAGTTTATATAGCCCTTTACCTGTGCCTACTCAACCTTGGATTAATATTTCTATGGATTTTTTCATAGGTTTACCAAGGTCTCAAAGAGGTAAGGACAACATATTTGTTGTTGTTGGTTGGTTTAGCAAAATGGCTCATTTTATTGCATGTTCTAAAACCAATGATGCAACACATATTGTTGATTTGTTCTTTAAAGAGGTTGCTAGACTGCATGGTTTGCCCAAGACAATTGTTAGTGTAAAGATGTTAAGTTCTTAAGTCATTTTTTGCGCACTTTGTAGACTATGTTAGGAACTAATCTATTGTTTTCTACTGTTGCAAAACTCTTGTTTTCTACTGTTGTATATCCCTAAACGGATGGCAAACTGAAGTAGTTAATAGAACACTTACTATTTTGCTGCACGTTATCATACATAAAAACTTAAAATGATGGGAAAAGTGTTTGCTACATATTGAGTTTGCCTACAATAGGTTTGTTCATTCTACTAATTCCTTTGCATCTTTTAAAATTGTATATGGCTTTAATCCTTTAACTCCTTTGGATATTTTACCTTTACCTACTGATGAACGTGCTAATCTTGATGGGAAGAAAAAGGCAGATTTTGTGAAGGATTTACACGCCAAGGTTTAGGCTAACATTGAAAGGAAAAATGAACAATATGTAAGACAAGCTAATAAGGGGCATATAAAAGTTTTTTTAAACCTGGAGATTGGGTGTGGGTGCACATAAGGAAGGAATGATTTCCTACACAAAGGAAGTCCAAATTGCAGCCTAGAGGAGATGGAACTTTTTAAGTCTTAGAGAGGATCAATTACAACACCTACAAGCTCGATTTGCCAAGCAACTATGGTAATGTTAGTGCTACTTTTAATATTGTTGATTTATCTTTGTTTGATGTAGGTGATTTGAGGACGAATCCTTTCGAGGAGGGGTGGAATGATGGGGATAAAGATACTAACTGAATGGCTCCAGATGATGTTAGCAAATTTTCCCGAGAACCATTACAAGGAATTAAAGGTCTAATGAATAGAGCAAGAACAAAACAAATGAAAGAAGCTTTGCAAGGATTAATTATGGAGATGCAAGAAAAGGAGGCTGTTACTGAAGGTGTTAAAGCATTACCAAGATTAATTACTTATCTTCATGTACAAGATAAACCTTTTGTTATTATTATTGATCTTATCATCTTATAGATATGAGATTCTATAGCAGGTTCAAATTATGTCAATTGGCATGCTTAAAAAAGTCCCTTTTCCATCTTGTATTATAAATTTTGTGGAATTCCAAACACTTTTTCTTAAGTTCATGATCTACTACACAATCTCCTTTTGTTTTAGTATGTTATATTCATTTAATTCATAATGATTCTATGTCATTGAGTAGCATCCATAAATATTAGCAAGAGGGCCTTATTCAAAGATTGTATGATGAAACTTTTAATCGTTCTACTTATGTCGGCTGCTAAATCATGTATTAATTAAATTGGAATCCTTAAAAACAAACCAAAGTGACTTAAGGAACATCTTCAATAATACATCAAGTGGCCTCCTCCCATTGTTGAATTTGATTATTAAAGTGGGAAGGTATCGTGTCCTGACAAATTAGCAACTACATTCGGTTAATTATGCCTACACTATACTTCTTCATACATTATCAACTTAGGATTAATTTCCTAATAACTCCTTTCCCTTAAAAAATTAGTGTGCATCTATTCCACTAAAAGAGACTTGATTTTAATGAAGAGTTTTAGATTTATTTGACTAACAAAACTTTGTTCAACATCTTTATGGAAAGAATACTTAGGCTTCCCTTATTTTTGGATTGATAAAGATCACTTCACTTGATTTTATCCTTTTAAGAATTAGATTTGTTGTCAGTTTATAAGAAGTTCTTTATATTTCTTTTCATAATTTTTTACTAAATTTAAATAGAGCAACAAACTAACACTTTAGGAAACATGAAGCCCATTAAAGATAAAATTAATGAATTAAAGCCTCCTTACAAATAAGTAAGACTTGTAGATCAAATAATTGCTTATGTTATCCTCTAATGTATAATTATGCATGTAGTATCCATTATATTGTTTATAATATCATTTAAATGTATTCTTTTTGGTAATACACTTGCTTTTATAAATTTGTTGTGACCAGGTGTATGATCGCCGAATATGGAAGCATAAGGTTGTTTTATGGTGGAAAGTTTGTTGCAGAGCTAGAGTTGAAATATATTGATGGGGAATCAAGTATTTTTGATAAAGTAAACATGGATTTTGTTAGCTATAGGATAATATGTGAGATGGGGAAGAAGTTAGGATACCTTCAAGTTAATAAAACCTATTACAGAGAACCCAATTTTGAGTTTAGTAAGTCTTTGAAGTTGATTGACTCAAATCAAAGTTATCTAAGGCTTATAAATCTGATGAAAATTCTTGAAATGATTGATGTATTATAACTCATATGTTAGACACTCCATCATTAGTACTTGATATATTGCCTATATCTAAAGGAGAGGATGGACATGGGGAGGGTGAGGAGGAAAGCTGTAGAGCTACAGTGTTGTTTTAAGAGTTGACGAAGGAGTTGATGAAAAGGTGGATGATGATGATAATGAGCATGACAAGGGTTTTATACAAGTTCATATTTCCGATGACCACAAACCAGTTAAAATTGAGTCGACAGATTTTGGTAGTTCTATTGCTATTGATCAATATCCTTTTGAAGAAGAGCTTGGTGACATGTTAGACCAAATAGTGGTATTAAGCATAATCGATTCAATGCTAAACCAAATTAGAGATTGGGGATGGAGTTTGACTCTGCAAAAGAATTTAGAGAGTTTGTTATGAATTACACAGTGAGGATAGGCTATAATGTGAAGTTTAAAAAAAGTGAAAGACATAGGATGAGAGTGAGATGTATTAAGGGATGCCTATAGGAGTTGTATGTCGTTTATGACAAGAATGAAGGGTGCTTTAAAGTGGTGAGATACAATGATGATCATAGGTGTTTTATGACCAAAAAACCAAAATTGGTTTCTACTAAGTTCGTAATGAGACATTCTAGGGATAGAATACTTGAGAAGCCTAGTATCTCGAAGGCGAAGATGGTGAAGAATGTCGAGAAAAGCTCAATATATCTATAAACTCAAGTATGTGTAGAGTTGCCAACAGGAGATTAAGAAGAGAAAGAGCGAGTGATTATGTGAATGAATATGCGAAACTACAAGGATACGCTCATTAGGTAAGGAATAGTAATCCTGGTTTAACAATTATTCTCAAATTGTCTTGTGAACTTGGAATTCAGCAAATCCATTAACTTTTCCATTTTTAATTCCAACAAACTAAGCTTATCTTGCTAAAATCTTCATAGGCCTTATGCTCTTGTTTAGTTTAAATGCATTGTTAGACCAAAGAGAAATTCAAATGGTTTTTCCACCCAGAATTATAAGTGTTAGAATAAAGCTTGTTACCATCTTAACTAAGTTATGCTCCCATGTAATTGAGCTGCTCCATATTGTTGCTCTCCACTTGGAAGCAATTAGCTATCATATGACCTTCTGCATAGTTCATATCCATGTTATATTGCTTTAAGTGGGTTGGAAGAAGTGGCTTTCAGGCTATTTTATTGCTTGGCCAAGTTTGCTACTTCAGCCGGTAATGTTGTCATTGCATCAACAATAAGTACTCCATTTTGATATCAGAAGGCTGGTTGTTGTTTGCTCCTCTTTGATGCCTATAGGCAACTATTTTTTTCCATCTCCTCCAAAAACTCATATACAACATCAACTATCTTCCTCATTAATGAACCTCTAGCTGCTCCATCATTTGTACCTCTAGTAGGTGGATTTACTCTATCGTAGAATGTTTGTAAAAGAAACTCCTTTGATAAGTTATAATGTGGACAACTCCTCTGCAACTTTTTAAGTCTCTCTCACGCTTCATATAGTGATTCCCCTTCACTTTTCTAGAAATTTTTTATCTCCTTTATGATCCTTTCATTAAGGGGTAGTATTTTGCTAAAAAAGTAATGTACCAGCTACTCCCATGTCATCACGTTTTCTATGTTGAGATAATTCAGCCACGCATCAATCTTTAAGAGTGAATGGGAATAACTTCATCTTGGTTGCATCCTCGAATAACCCATTATAACTAAACATGTCACATATCTATAAGAAATTGGTCAAATGATCATTAGGGTCCTTATTGGTCAGTCATAAAACTAGACATTAGTTTGTAATCCCTTCTTGATTAGCATTAAACCTCAGCCTTATAAAGTCCATTTGCCATCCTCCTTGGTTCCCTCCTTCTGCTATTATTCTCTCAATAACTTTTTAACGTTTTTCTTTTCAAATATCCCTCTTTTGTTTGGTTGTGTCAAAAAATTATGTATTTAAGAGTTTGCTTGAACTTTTAGTTTCTCTTATGTTCATGCACTTGAAATCATACAAGAAAAGTGTTAAGATCCTTAAACCAAAGTAAACCAAACTATACTAGATGCTAACTTATCAATCCTTGACAATAACATCAAAAACTTGTTGAATTTTATTTTAAAAACTTTCTTTACTGCAAGTATATGAATCGTATCTTATAGTATCAAAAGTATTCTTCTTACGAGGATTGTATTAGTCACCTAACAATTCTTGTAACACTTTGTTTCGACAATATGATAATATAACGAGAAAAATCTAGACTAAATAAAATTAATAGTTGAATAATTGAACAAACAGCAGTAAAACAACTGGTTAATCAATATTATGAATCACTTCTATTAGTATTTGTTTTCACTTCACCTTCTTGACTTAACGTTACTCCACCCTAGATATCTAATAGTTATGATTACCCTCTCTTGAGATCTAATCAAGTAATCCCAATTAAAATAAATAAGAATTGAACTGTGACCTCTCAATTTATCAAAACTGTTCCTATCTAATTGGATTTGAAGATATCCTAAGGGTAACTAATAAAAAATTAAGATCTGTTTTCAATCGCCTATTAATCTAATGTTTATAGGTCTATTATGGGACCAACTCTTACTGCACAACACAATCTAGATGATTCAACCTAATCTCTTTATTCAAATTGAATATAAAACATTAAACATCTCAAAGTATATTCTATTAAATCAAAAATGTAAAAGTTTGACTAATAATTAAAAAATAATCCCTAAAGGAAGTTTAGAAATCCATATCCAATATATATCCTAGTTGATTTATCATTAAAATTTAATAATAATAAAGAAAGAAAAGGAAAGGAAAAAAGTTTAATTATAAATGTCTTCTTTTCTTTTTCCTTGAGCTAGAAAATTCTGCAACTTCTGTTCTTTAGTAGTTTGGTCTCTTTGATCTATTGTTTTTATGTTTTCAGTAACCTCTTTGATGTTTTTCTTTTCCCTTTTATACTCTTGATCCTCCTAAGGTTCTTTCTAAGGTTTTCCCATTTGCTTTTGTTCCAAAAATTTCCCTAAATCATCAAAAATCTAAAAATCTTGCAACCTAGAAATCTGTCTCTTGCATGATTGTACACAACTTCTTGCACATTCGCTCTATCATCATAGTGCATGGTGATAGAGGCTTCACCAGAGTTCTTGTTGCATGATTGTGACCCAACTTGTTCTCCAACTCCTTCTTCATTTTTTCTTCAATTTCCTATCTCCACTTATCATCAAACATGTTAACTATCCTTTAAAGCATACAATTAAGATCAAATTATTTCCTTAATCAACAAAAATCAAACGAAACACACAAAAATGCTAACAAGAATATAAATCTAAGTCATAAACATATGATTATCACCTAAGAAAACACTTAAAAACACACTCTAAAGCCTATAAAACACTCTATAATTTACGCCTATCAGTATCTACTAGTTAGGTAAGGGAAGTAATGGTCGATAACCATATGTCCCATATAACAACTTATTTGAAAAACATATTATATTAGTATTAACTATTTATAATTTTAAAATCAACTCTCTTGAAATTTTAACCTATGACCATGCTACCTTCTTCAGAAAACCTTATATACAAGGTTTTGATTAGGAAATTCTTTTATATAAATCATATAAAAATTACCAAATAGCTTGTTCAAGTTGCATTATCATTTATTAAATCAATACTGGAGTTGTTAGTTTGTCTTACTTCTTCAAAAGTTGCCTTTTTAAGATAGTTATAGGAACCTTATTTTTTTCACATTAGTTCAGCGATGTAGAAGATTTTTTAATGGACATTAGAATTTTACCCTTTAACAAAGAAAAATAAAATATGTTATATGTGATAGTGTAATAGATGCATATTTGACTATTGTTATAGACCCATGTTGGATGTATTTTGCTTGATATTTTATAGTTCGATGTATTTTTGGTACTTATTTCACTCCAAAAGTATTTATAGGTTATAATTTCCTTCATGGACCAAAATGAGAGGAATTCGGGTGAAATCGCAGCATAAAATGAAGATTAAAGCAATTAGGAGATACACGGACATGTATGTGGTTGTGTAAGTATCTGAAAATGTGTAAAGTCACAATTTTATCCGTTTTAAAGCTACATGGTCACCTACACCCCCAATAACCTTGAATTTGACTCTAAAAGGACATGAAAAGAGGCAAATTGAAGAGAGTTGACTTTTGCAGCAGACTCCAAACGTGAAGAATGTAGAGAATGGATGATTTCGTCAAGGAATGTGGAGAACGTGAAAATTTTATCAAGAGATCCAATAGATTACAACATCAAACCTTAAACTTGTAAGAACATTTAATAGAAGAAAAAGGGAGATTTAGAATTACAATTCCTTTATTTTATATTCATTTTTCTTCCTTTTTATCTGTGATTTTGTTTTCTATATTATGTGTAACTAAACGTGTTTAGTGTCTAAGTGTGATGAACCCTAGTTAGGATAATAATATGTCTTGATTCTTTTATTTAATGCAATTATTTTGATTAATTTATTGAGATTCAATTATGAGTTTTATACATGTTCTAATATATCTGGAATATTAGTACATGATTTGATTTCATATCATTGAGATTGAGAAATCCTTTATATGAATAGATCTACCATAATTGAAAGGAGTTGAATGCAAATCTATAGATAGGTCAATATAAATTCTCTAGATTATGGTCAAACTTAGTAGCGGAATTCATAAATCGATAATGCAATCTTTAGAAATTCAACTCGAAAGATTTTAGTTAATCAACTTATAGTTGTTAGTGGTCGAGAGAGAGTTATTCACATAACAGAGTTATTCATTATTGTTTCCTATTTTATTTTATTTGTTTAACTTTTATTTTCAATTAAAAGCAACATCTATTTCATAGGCAGATAATAGGAGAAAGATAATTACTAGTACTTATTGTCTTCATGGGATTGACTCGTACTTGTCTGTGCTAGCTACAACTACATTGTGCACTTACGATTAAATTAATATTGGTATAGAAATGACCAATCAGGGTTCTAGATGAAATTCCAATTTATATATAACGTACACTTTTTTGTTTTCATCCTTGAAAGAGCTATAAAATAGAGGCTAATTTTTTGTTCTTTTTCTACTCACAAAACCTTGTCTATGTAGATGGAGTTTGATATATATATATAAGCTCTCTAATTTGAAATTCTTTATCCACTCTCCTCTCGTTAGCATGCTGTTACATTGTTCGTTGAGCTTTCTGAAGATCCAGTTAAATGACAACCTCTTGTTCCCTGAAAACTTGATCCATTGTTACTAGCTTTGAGTCTTCTATAAAATAAGGCACATAAAGTGGAGGTGTAAATCCATAAAGATTTTTTCAAATGGTGCTATATTGATAACTGAATGAAATGAGGTTTGTAGCATAATTTGGCTAGATACCTTCTACACTCCTTTCGAGTAAAAAGAGCTTGAAACTTTTTTAAAAGTGGTTAATATTGTAGAATGACCACCAATTGGACCCTCTTTAGGTTTCATATGTTTTTCAAAGCCTACCAATATTTATTTTCACTTTAATATATGATCATGCCACTAATAATAGTTTGATTGTAGCACCCCTTAAGATAACTATATAATAAGGTCTTTACCAATGTCATCTTTGATCAACTCTTTCTTATTTCTTCCAAGAGATCATTTTACACATTGGAAATACTAAAGCAAGAGATCATTTTGCACATTGGAAATACTAAAGCTAAAAACTCTACATTGGTAACCCTTACAAGAGTGTCACCTACTTCATTCTCTTTACCCTTCTTATATTTGATTTCAAAGTCATACATCAGCAACCTGGTATCAAAATTTTGCTAAAATGGATTACTTATTCTTTGCTCTAATAAAAACTTTGGGTTTTTGTTATCAATGTTGATTATAAAAACCCTTCCACTCAAGCAATGATGCCAATAATTAATACCCAAGACCATTACTAAGAATTCTTTTTCATAAAAAGATAAAGAATGATTCTTGGGTGCAAGTGGTTTGCTTACATAGGCTAATGGTGGTTTTATACATAAGAATAGTTTCCAACTTATTGCATTATGCATCTATCTCAACAATGAAAGTCTAAGAGTAATTAAGAAGAGTTAGAACTACTATTGAGGTTCATGATTTTTCAATTATGTAAATAAGTTTTTAGCTTCCTTGATTCATAATAAAGGATCTTAAGTAAATAAGATAAAGTCTTACTCTTTAGCCTAAATTATATAATAAAACTTCTATAAATCCTACTAAGCCAAAAATAGCCCCTTAATTCTCTCACATTATTTTGAATAGGCCAATTACAGAATTCCACCCTTTTGTGTTAATGGAAGCCCCTAAGGCTAAAATAAAATTTCCCAAATATTCAATTTGAGAGGCCCAAAGGCAAAAATACTTCCTTTAGTAAAGAGCCAATGGCGGGTGAGTATCTCCAGGCTTGTACGTTTCAAATTGTCATTAAATGATGGGTTACAAATGAGGATGTCATTTAAGAAAACTAAGATGAAATTCCTCAATAAGCTCCACACTTTATTTATTAAGCATTGGGAGGTGGAGGGTGTATTAGTAAGCTCAAAGGGCATCACTAAGAATTCATAATGAACTTCATGTGTCTTGAATGCAGTCTTTAGAATATCATAATGGTGCATTTTGATTTGGTGGTATCCTAGCCTTAGATCCAACTTTGAGATCAAGTTGGTCCATATAGTTCATAAAAAAGCTCCTCAATTATTTAAATGGGGATTTTATAGTTGATTTTATGGCTACTCAATTCCCTATAAACTATATATAACCTTTATCTATTTACTAACATCACAAGTGATGAGAAATGACTAATACTTTTGTGAAATCACACCTTGCTTAAGCAAATCATGAACTAACCTTCTATCACATCATTTTTTAACTAGCCATAATTGTATGGGAATTATATTAATAACTTATATTCCTTCCTTCATTTGAATTTTATGATTATGACTCATGTGTAGTGGTAAGCCAGTTTTACTAACGTTAAAATTCAACTCAGCTAATAGATGGTATAATTCTAGTAGTTGTTCATTCATAAGGATGCCTCGGCAACTTTTAATTCCTAAGTTGTTAATCTAAAGAATAGTGAAGTTGAATCATACACAATTGACTAGTTGATTAAGGTTTAACTAACAATCTCTTCAACTTTTTATAAATTATATATGAATCATTAACTGGACCACCCTTAAGCAATACTTCTTTTCCCTTTTAATTGAACATTAGAATTTACTGCTCAAAATTACATAACACCTCAATTAAAGATGAAAGTCACTAAACTCCTATCACCATATCACATCCCTCAATTATAGTAAGATTGCATCAATTAAAAGCATAAAACCTTGAAAACACCATTCAAAATCCATATAAAGTTATGTACCTAATATTATAAAGTGCACTTTCAATATTCACCTTCACATCCTTAACATCCTTGCATATATAATCCTTATTTATATCAATGTATCATTCATAATATTGTGGGTGCTATCTTTTTTATCAAAATACATAGTTTATTTTATACACTAAGTGTACAGTGTAGTTAAAGTTAACACTAGCAAGTACAGTTCAATCTCATGAGGACTATTTATTAATTACCAATTACTTTTCTTCTTTTCTTTCTTTTACACTCCAGTGCACAAGGCTCCCCGTTTTTTGAGGGTTGGGCAAGGGACATCAATTGTACGCAGCCTTCCCTTTGCATTTTACAAAGAGGTTGTTTTCGTAAGTCAAACTTGTGATCTTTTGGTCACAAAGGAACAACCTTACCAATTGCTCCAAGGCTCACCCTCTTAATTACCAATTACTCACAAACTAATTATCTATACTATCAAATATGATTGCTTGAAAATGAAAATAAATAAATAATTCCAAATACCAAAACAAAATAATGATTAAATAAATAGAAATATATGAATAAGTTAGATCCATGTAAGATATTCTCTAGAACTTTACTATGTTTTGACTTTGCCCTTATTTAATGAATGACTTTAGTTTCTTATACCAATAAGAATTTCTAAGTTACAATTATACTCTCACTAGTAACATAACCCTTATTCTTAGATCAAATTAATTGAAATCTCTTTATAATTAAGACAACCTAAAAACGTATTAATTCGATTTGTGAATTATTATGGCAAGTTTTACCCTAACCTAGGAATATTATGCAGTTCTCTCTCGAGTGATTCTTTTAACCCTAATCATTCATACATGTTATTGGCTCCTGATTGACTCCTTTTACTTCAAAATGTGTTTGCTCCCAAAAGCTTCCCTTAATCCTTGCTACCTCTTCTTTTAATAAATTAAACCTTAATTTTTATGTCAAGGACAACCTTAACATAGGGCCATATATTTACTGTGTTGTTTGGTCTCACATTCTAAATTTTTAATGTAAATCATTATCTCTAACATGAGACTAAACATAGGATCATGTATGATATGTGTTAATGAACATTGTTTGAACATAGGGGCATATTAGCTATATAAAGAGAAATGTAATGTCCCTTGTTAGAACATGGCCTTAACACAAGGTTGTGTAGGTGCTGCATTCCCTAACTGGAAGATTTACAAGAGAAATAAAATGGGACATGATGGAATATGGCCAGTAAATGGCACCTTGTTCTTGTCGAGTTCTTGATTCCTTCTTCTCTTCTTCCAAAGTTGCTCCAAATTGACTCCATTCTTTTCCAAATTTGCCCCTTTTTCATTAAAGAGGTTGAAATAAGACATAGAATAAAATATAACTTATTTTAATTATCAAATTCACTACAGCAAAGTTGATTTTAGCTACTTTTTTTTGCGACGTTTTTTAATAATGTCACGAAAAACTTATCTTTTGATAACGTTTTACAGAATCATTGCTAAATTCATGTCTTTGGCAACGATTTATAGGAATCATTGCAAAATGACTCTTCCTTTTATGATGGTTTAGCATTTTCGTCGCCAAAGGTCGAGCTTTTGGTGACAACTTTGTGAATCGTCACAAAAAGCTGGACTTTTGGCAATGAAGTTTTTAAATCGTCACCAAAAGTTCAAACTCAAATTTAATATTATTGAAAATGAATCTAAGTGTAAAATAAATTTAGCTACCAAAATTGTCAAATCATTTCAATAATTTTTGAAACTATAAACTCAAAATTACTTAATATTACATAGATTTATACTTTGATTTTTATCTTTTAAATTATATGATTTGACAGTTTTTTAAGATGTTATAAAATTTTCAAATAGTTTTAACATGAAGTTTTTAATATAATGATCATATATGATTCTTACAAGAAACAATAAATGTTGAAATATGATAAGTAATATAATATAATGATATATGATAAGTAATACAATATTTTAATTAGAAATTTAACAATTCTTACAGATAAAACAATAAATAAAGTTTCACACCTAATATTCCATGGAAAACGAAAAAATAATTATTTTATGAATTCTAAGCAATATGAGACTCGGTAGAAAAGGTAAAGGAGTTCTCTATGTTTGGATTCTACGAAGGCTCATTGCACATTCGAAGGCATCAATTGAAACAGTCAAAGATCTTCCCTCAGGTGTTGGTTTATTGACACCCTCTTCTAACAGCTTCTTAGCTTTAAATAAACTAGCAGAAGATACAGTGAACAATTCCCTAGATGCAGTATGGATAACTGAATTAGATAAACTGCACGTAGGATGTGTTTCACCTAAGAAACAAATAGTATAGAACTTAAATATGTAATTCAAATGGTATAAGGAACCCAAATTCGAGACTAATTCATATGATAAGGTTGAGATCTATTAACTGAGATTACTTCATATGATAAGGTTGAAATTGTTAACTTTATATGTACTATGTTTAAGGGATGCATAATTAAGTTTGCTTTCCTCTAAAGTCACTATTCTGATCCCCGAGCCCCTCCTCAAATATGGAGCGAGCTACTATGATGGAATTCAAAAAAGAATGAAGTACATAAATATGCCCTGCAAAAGTTTAATACTCTAAGAGACGTTTCACGAAATAGTTAGCAGAATTTCCTCAACAAGCATGGAAGTTGGAAAAAAAAGCCAAACCATACACAACCAACACAGAAACATAATTCAACATCTTCTAAACATAAACAAAAACAAAAACCCATACACTATAAGCAAAACACAAAACCCATGTAAACTCCAAAATGTAGGAGAAAAACATTACACTAAAAGAAGGGTTTTTGAAAAAGAAAAGAAGAACATTACTAACACAGGAGACAACGCTTCTTTGATGGTGACGACCTCAACATAGGGGACGACCACAATAAAGGAGACGATGCTTTTTGGACTGTGAAGTAAGAGGAAACATGATGGCTACCATGAAAAGAAAAAGAGAGCTTTGTTTTGATGTTAATAAGTAATGGAAAACGACGTCGTTTGTTATTAAACAAAATGACTTCGTTTTCGATTAATTCCGAAGAAATATATCATTTGGTGATGATTCAGATTTATATAAAAGTACCAAATTTATATATAATAAATAGAGAATTATGACAAAATAGAATAATATATGAGAAAATTTATCTATTATCTATACATTCATAAATCATTATACTAATTACAATTATTATCTATACATTCATATAACATTACATTAATTACCATATATAATTATATTTATTATAATATAGTTAAAAATAGTTGCAATATAGTCAAAAATGGAAATGAATATTAAATATCAATATCATATTCTTAAAAATCAAATTTAAAATTACTAACAATGATTGTAAGTCTAAAAATAAATTTAGTTAATAACAATGTCATTTCAAAATTTTATAAAACTAAAAACATAATTTATACTACATAAAATCTATACTTTTTATTAATCTCTTTTAAAGTATATGCTTTGATAATTTTATGTGGTGTCACAAAACTCTATTTATTATATACAAGTTCTATACTATTTTATAGAAATCATATATTAAAAAATATGCTAAATATAAATATATAGATATGAGAAGAATTGGCGACAATAAACTTCCTATAGCGATGACAATAAACTTCTTATAGTGATGCTTCTAAGAAAACGTCGCCAAAGGACAACAATTTGGCAACTATTTTATTAACTCATCACCAAATATGTCCCTTTAGAGATGATTTCATGAGATTGTCGTTAAAGTGCGATCTAATTGGCAACAATTATCGAAAATCGTCGCCAATTGTTTAACATTTGGCAACGTTTTCGATAATTATCACCAAATACTACAACATTTTAAAAAATTACATCAAAACGACATTGTTTTTTCAACAACAGATGATGTTATTTTCGTTTCATTTTAAATGAAAAAAATGAAGCCTCCCTTGCCTAGTCATCTTCTTCATTTTGATCTTCCTCTGTGTTTTTCTTCTTCCATCGTCGTCGTCGTCGTCGTCGTCTTCTTCAATTGTTTGTCTTCGTCGTTGTCTCCGTTTAATCATTGGTTAAGGTAAGTGGTCCATCCTTTGCACTCTAATTTTTTCTAGTAACGGTGACATTATTGCATTTGGGTGATGTTTTCTGTTGGGTTTTGTGTTCTCTTCATGTGTGTTGTGGTTTGATTTAGGGTGAATGTGTGTTGTGATAATAATGAAGATGGTGAGATAGGTAATGCATCCAGGTTGATTAAAGCTAAATATGGATTAGGAAGCTTGTTTGGGAACTGCCTATAACATGTTCGATGAAAGCTCTGTTAGAGTTTTTTTTTCACTTTTGATTGAATTGTTTATGACAAATTAGTAGTATGTTATTGGATTTGAATTGAATGCATATTGTGTATATTATAACCCTAAGTTAAAATACTTAAATAAAATTTAGTGGGCCTTGTAAACGAGGAGTATTCTATTTTAAAGGGAAGAACGTGTATTACATTCATCAAAGATTAATAAATTAATCTTCATATTGGCATCTATAGGACTTGCTTGGTAATATTGTTGAAATGTTGTAGATATAAATGATGCAAAATGATTTTTGAATAAAACAATTAAATTGACTGATTAGTAATCATATTAAAAAAATATTATGAAATTAGTTAAAATCAAAATTAAAGTGCTACATAAAGTTGTTGCAATGGATAAATAGCAATTAAAATGCATAAATAATATTAATCATAAAACATTGTGGTAAAGATTAAATAATAAAAATAAGAAACATATTATTATTTATAATAAAATTTTTCTCAAATTATGGTTTGAAAAAAAATGTATGCATACTTAGCATTATTTTTTAAGCTATTTCAAGGTTTAAAAGCCAATTTAATAAATCTTTAAGATGTTTGACTAATTCTTTTTCTAAATCATAATTTTGAAAACAACACCACTTTAAACTATAGTTTTGGAAAGCTCTTTTTACAAATTTTTTGGAAAATGGCACAATTAAATTGATTAAGGTCGTAACCTAAAATTATAATGTAGTACTATAAGAAGAAAAATCTACAAAATGCCAAAAGCTAAAAGCAATTTTAGTTACATGGAAAAATTAAGCTATCACAAAGACTAATTAGTTATCATATATGGGGAAAGTTTAAGAAAAGAACCTTTAATATTGATTATCTCTCTAATGTAATTAGCAATTAACCTATGAAGATGCATTTGGCTTCTTGTTTTGGAAAATGACATAATAGTAGCATTTCTATTAATAGTTATATGTTCAGACTTGTTAACAAATATAGTAACGTTAGTATATGCCCAATTCTTATAGGTTCAAATAACGTTAGTTTATTTTCTTATTGACATTGAACAAGTGTATTATATTAAATATGAAATCATCATTTTCTCAAACCTTGTTTTGCGTTGAAGAATATCGGCAATTGTCCAGCATCATTATTAGTCATTTGTAGTCTCTGGTTGTCCTTCTGTCCAGGTAAGTTGTCCAACTTTTTTTTAGTTTTTATGTTTTGCTTTAATAGTATGAGTATTTGTGTTTTGGTTTTGTGTGAATGCAAGGAAGTTCTCAGTTTTGTGATGTTGTTTGGAATATTGTTAAAATCATTGATGACTAGATGTATGAATTACATAAGTATTTACTGCATGTGGGATGAGTTTGATCTCTTATGGATGATGTGTTTTATAAATCACTTGGATGGTATATAGGCTGAAAACCCATGATGCAGCTCCATTGAGGCTTATCGATGAAATATTCAACAAGCCTAGGAGTCACAACGAGGAGACCCTTTCTTGATTCATGTGGTCTAACAATGCCACATACCTTGGTTATGTTATGATTTTGAGCTTAGTATGTCAACGTGTATTTCATTGTTTGTTTAAATTAAAACTTAGTATGTCAACTCATATTGATTTATCATTATGCTATTTAGAACTTAAATTGCATTTAGTAATTTAATAATTTACTTTTAATTGTATAGCTAGATGGACAAAAGTTGGATGTCTCATCAGAAATAGTCCACTGAATACTTAAAAGGAGTTAAGAGTTTCACACAATTTGTAAAAGATCAAATTGGTGAAGAATGTTGTATTTTTTTTCATGTATAGATTGCTTAAATGTGAACATTCAAAGTCAAGAAGTAGTATATAATCACTTATTAATATGAGGCATAGAAAAATTCTATACTCTTTGGATTTATCATGGTGAACGTTCTGAAGCAAGTTGTAGTAGAAGTGTTGATACATGCTTTGATGGTAGTAACAATAATGATGTAGAAGATTGTAATACATCAATATGTAGTACTAACTAATAATATTTGCATTCAATATTTGATTATATTTTTTAAACTTTAGAATAAGATGCAAGAGTTGTTACAAACATCAATGTCTGACAAAAATGAGCTAAATATAGAAGACATTTACAACAAGGTGCTTAGTACACGATTCGGGTATATAAAAGGTCTTGAGTTTGGCCCTAATCCAACTGCTTTATCCTTATCAAGACCAATATACGTTCAATGTCTTGAAGAGGAAAACAACTCGCTTAAAAAAAAGTTGGCCAAGTATGAAAACTACTGGGCCCCGATTATGTAAGCAGGGAAGATGAAAACGAGTCTAATTGATTAAACTAATCTTTGTATTTTGTATTTTGTATTTTATATACAAGTATGTTTTAAGTTGTAATTAAAATCTTGTATACAATCAAATTTACTGATATTTTATTTTTTATATACAATACTTCAAATTTTCAATTATTTCTTATTATATTTTTGCATAATAAATTAGCAAAAAGTCTAAATATTATATACAATAATATGGACTAAAAATATCACAAATAATTATAATTAATATGGTATAACATTTAGTTAAAACGAATATTAAAAATTTGACTACATTTTATAAAACATAGTTAAAAACATTTGGCTACATTTTCAAAAACATAGCTAAAAACTTTTCACTATATTTATGGAAATGTAGCTTAAAGTAATGAGCTACATTTTTGGAACTAAAAACTTTTAGCTACGATTCCAAAAATGTAGCTGATAATCTTTAGCTAGGAAACCTAAGCATAGCCAAAACATATTGGCGATGATTTCTTAAAATGTCACCTATAGTTTTTAGCTACGAAATAAAGCGTAGGAAAAAAAAAACTATTACCAACTATTAGGGAAAAATGTCGCCTATAGTTTTTTGCTATGGAGATTTGGCGACATTTTTAGCGATGAATATAAATCATCACTAATGACTATTAGCGAAGATTTTGGAACTCTTAGCAACAATTTTTTTTGTCACTAAAAGTCCCTTCTGTTATAGTGATTCTATAAAAATATTACCTTCAATTTTTATGTCTGCATTTATTTCTAGGGACATTTCATTACAACAAAAATAAGAACCCTTATTACTCAATTGCCTTTGTTATTCTTAAATGGGTTTGACATTAAGGTTTTTAAAATGAGGTACTATAGGTGAAAGTAAAGACTATGTGTTAGTTATGGCTTTAATATTAGGTTAGTTTTGGTGTAAAATAGGAGTTGAACTGGGTGGTTTAAAGGGCTTGGTGGTTGATAGTTTATTGAATGAATAGCAAACAAAAGTAATAGCCTCTTATTTCTTGTCAATGATATAGGCTTGCTATGGGGATCTAGGATTTAGAAGCTCTACATACAATTCCAGTTCTAGTTTCAATTCTTTCAAGATCTCAACTAGTTATGATTTTAGAATTTAAAATTTGTTACAACATTTATCGAATAAGTAGTAATATTCCTTAACAATTCTAGTTTGCTTCAAATCCTTAAAATATCCAATTGGGTCACCAAATGCCTCTTTTCTAAATCTTTGTTTCAGAGCTACATTATACTTGGTTCATGGAAACTCTTTCATTATTAATTGATTCCATATAGACAACTGATGTCATTATGAGGTAAGTCCATTAAAATTATAACATCTATTCTCACTTTCATTTTAAGAGGGGTCTTATCAACTATGAAAAATTGTCCCCTTATATATCTATGACCTCTTAAATCATCAATGATAGAAATTATATCTCAATAAAGCATTTAGGAGTCATGTAATGGTTCACCTTCCAGTTAACAACTAGAGTTGCTATTGAATGGACTTTATTCTTAAATAGAGAGAAAATTATCATTTATTAAGATTTAATGATAATTGTCTCTTGATTCAAGAAACATTTTAATGAGTAAAATAAGTCCCAAAATTTAGCCAAAGGGCTAATACTACCTTGCTCATAAAACATCACCAAGAAAAGAGAAATGTATAAAATAAATCAAATGGCATATTGCTAGAAAATTAGAGTCCAATAATTAACACAAGAACTTCCACATTAGCAATAATGATTGCAACTCAAATTTATTTAAGCCAGTGTGTAAACTAACATAAAATTTATATTAAAGGACTTTACACTTGGTTGTATCAACCCATTATCTCAAAAGATGGTGCATAATTACTTTATGTTGTATTGGGTTATATTAGTTAGTACACTAAAGTATAAAAATACCGAGTCAAATTTGTAACCAATGTTGTAGGCTTTGAAAGGTTTATTAGTTAACCAATATTGGTACATTAAATTATAATTACTTTGTACCATATTGGGTTACATTAGTTATTATAACCTATCTCGTTAGATTTATATAGGCATAAATTGTTGGGTGAAAAATTATCAGCTCATAAGTAAATTAAGAGCAATAAAAGATGAGCTCAAAAAACTTAACATGAGGCTATTTCCAAACACTGAGGTAAATATTAGAGCAATGAAAGAATTGCTTATATCTATTCAGAATGAATGTTATAAGCATCCTTCATATACTTTTCTTTAAAACAAAGAGTGCCAAGTGCTAATGAACTATATCCGAGCTCTTTATATTATTCAGGAAAAAATCAAAAACAAAATGGCCTAAATAAGGTGATTGCAACATAAAATTCTTCCACCACTTGATGTTAACACAAAGAAATTATGACAACATTAACTATTTACTCGATTCTTAAGGGAATCTATGAAATAAGCAAGGAATGCTTAAAACTATAGCCTTTAATTACTTCAAATCTCTTCTTGGAGAAGAATCAAACTGTGAATCTTTTATACATGAGCTCATCATCTTTGTAAACTGAAGTTTAGATCCTTCTCAAATTGATTTTCTCATTAAACCTTTTAATGCTTCTAATGTGTAAGCTACTCATTTTAGATTTATTCCTAAAAAATCCCCAAGTCCATATGGTTTTAGTCCTTCATTATTTCAAAGAACATGGAATCTCACCAGAGAGACTTTTAGAAGTTGTGTTAGATTTTTTAAAGAGTTAAAAAATGTTCAGAAAGCTTAACATGACCTATATGTTCTTGGTCCTAAAAAGGCTAATTCCTCCTCTCTACATAAGTTCAAACCTATCTCTTATTACAATTTAATTTATAAATTCATCACCAAGATCCTAGTTTAATGGTTAAAAGCATTCTTGAAGCTACTTGTCAATCCTTGTCAAAGTGCATTTATCTAAGGAAGGAATATTAGTGATAATAATCTTCTTGTTCAAGAATTCTTTAAGGATTACAACAAAAATTACTCAATCAAAAGTTGCAACTTAAAGATTAATTTTAACAAGGCTTTTGATTTATTGAATTAGAGATTAATTATCAATAGCCTCTCTGCTTTTGGCTTTCCCAAGTTATTCATTGAATGGATTCAAGATTGTGTAACCATAATATCCTTTAGCATTGTAATGAATGGTGAACTTGCTATGATTTTTCATGGGGCTAAGGGCCTTAGTATAAGAGGCATGTTTAAGTATCATTACAAGTGCAAACATATGAAAATCTTTAATTTGGATTTTGCTAGCAATTTGTTTATATTTTGTGATACTAATCCTTATTCACTCCCTCAGCTCTTTCTCTAAGTTGTCAGGTTTGCCTATTAATGCTAGCAAAAGTATTCTATATGTCTTAATGGGAGCCTTTAATGTAGCTTCCCTTAGCAATATCTTAGGTCTCCTCTCCTAACAAGTCCCTTCATATATTTGGGAGTCTTTATTATCACTAAGAAACCCTCTTTTAGAGACTATATTCCCCTGCTTGAAGTAATCAAAAAGAGGATTTGTAACTATCAAAATTGTTTTATTTTTGTGTAAAAAGACTTCAATATATTTTATCAGTCCTTAAAAACTTTCATATTCATTAGAGCTCCAACTTGGTGCTTCTAAAAAGCCTTATAAAAGATATAGAAAAAAATTATCAAAAATTTTTTGTGGTCTAGTGATGTTCTAAAATCCTCCTCTACATAGGTTAAATAGACTAATTTATATTACCCAAAAGAGGAAGGAGTTAGAAATTGTGTCAATAAAATTAATGATCTAAATGTTTATCTGAAAAAGGATATGGAAACTATGCAATGAAAAATAAGCAATACGTTTTAGATGGATCCAAATATATTATTTAGCTGGGGCATGACTTTAAACAAAGAGCAATTTTGGAAATTAACCAAAATGCTAAGGATGAAGAAACAACCTAGAATACAAAAGCTTGATTGGAAATAGGTAAGACACTTGACGTTAGTATGATAACTGGTGCAATTTAAAGCCACTACATAAAAGAACTAATTTGAATTCACTGAGGTTAAGATTACCTAGCAATGCAAAAGTGAAAGAAAACATATATAAAGAGGAGTGGTTTTATAAAAGAAGGGGATTATCCCTTATAAGGCCAAACTTACCTAGTTATATTCTTGACCCACATTCTTCTAATTCTATAATTTGGTTAAGGGCTAATCCTATAAATTTACATGGAAATATTACTTGAAAATTTTTAGCAATAGCATCAAAAGGTTAACTGGTTAGATTTGGTATGGTTCAAAGCTTACCATCCAAAGTCTTGTTTATGTTTTAGTTAGCTATTATGGATTGAAAACCAAAGTTAGGCTTAAAAGTTGCTTAAACCTGACTTGCCAACTCTATAAGCTCCTTTTAGAATCAATAAACCAATTTTTCTTGTAATGCCAATATTCTTAGGCCTTGTGGAATCTGTTCCTTCAACTTTTCAATTGTTCATACTAATAAAGGGATTGGCCAAATTTGCAATCTAAAGGAAAAGAAGTAATCAAATTTGCAAAGGTAAATTCATTCATAGTTTTGTATTATTTTCAAAATTATGAATTGGATTAAAGAAACAATAATGACCTCTAAAGCAGATGAGACAACATCTAATTAAGGCACAGTTGGAATTTGCTTAAGCCTATAGATATAGTAACTTAAGATAACTAAGAGCATATCGTAATTAGCTTATTTATCTTTTCCCTTATTAAACTTTATTTCACTTAGTTACTCTTAATTGTTAGCTTGTGCTTAGATATTTATGTCTCTAAAATCCTTCCTTCTTGCCTAACTCTATTTGTCACCTTTATAAAGCCTTTGGCTTTCTTTTATTAATGCATCATTTAATTTCCAAAAAATTTTAAATTAAGAAAGAATATTGCCAAAATATTTAAACACAAATATTTTTATAAAATAGTTATTATGTTTAAAAATATTTTATGTTTATTTTAACAAATGTAATTATTAAAATAAAATTTGATATGTTTTTATATTTTAATCATAATAGAGGACCAAATTTTTATTATATAAAAATAATAGACTATTTTATAATTTTAGAAAATAATCTAAAATAATATCTGGTATTAGTGGATAACAATACTGTATTGTGTTGTACTAATATCAAAACTAGTACAAGTTGTATTTGCACCTTTATTTAAAACTCAATTTCTACATTAGATGTTCATTGGTTGCCTTCATTTTTTAAACATGGTTTTTATTTTTATTTTAATTTTTAATTTTTAATTTATATTATTTTACTTTTTCAAGTCTTCCTATTTGTTTGTCAACTATAGTATATAACATAATCTAAATTTAATTTAAGTATAATAAACAAGTAATTCTTAAGGGCTCTTTTTTATTTTTTATTTTAAAATTTTATAAAATTATTTATTTTCATTATTTAATTTATGTATATTTTTATAACATATGAAATAATCTTATTATTGAATAATAAAACTATTTAACTATTAGTTAACTACTAATAAAAATTAAAATGGATATAACTTAATCATTCCAGTCATTATTAATGTTAAGATTTCTACAAAAACTTGACGGGTTGTAATTTCTAAGAGATAAATTTACAATAAAAGGCTAAATTTTAGTTATATAATATTAAGGAAATATTTTATAATTTCAAAAATTAGTTAAAATAGTTCTAATTTTGACTAATATTAGTACTTAAGTTTGACAAATTAAGTCTAACCTAACTTAAAGTCAATAGACTAAGCTCGAGTTAACCAAATTTTACACTAGGCTAGAGCCTGAGCTGATAAAGCAAACACAAGCAAGAGGAGGGTAAATTGTGTGTAAAAAACACTTTAAGAGACTTTCAATTCGATAAGATCTTGCTAAACAAAATAATTTTATAGAAAGGTCCTATCAACTTTCAAAAGGATCCTGTTAACATTGAAAACAAAAGGAAACGAAAGGAATCTCTTGCAATATTAAAACAAAAGGAGCCTACTAAAAATTGAAAGGGCCTCTTACAAGTTAAAAACACAAACATTATAATGCGGAAATTTAAAAGTTAAGAGAGAGAGTGACATAGTCGATTTATACTGGTTTAGCTTATAACAAAGCCTACGTCCAATCCTCAAGTATTCAACTTGAGTATTTCACTATAAAATCCAAGTAGTAAATTTTCACGAGCCTTTCTAAGCTCACAAGTATATATTTTTCAAGGTTCTTCAACCTTCCACACTCGTAGTGTTTAACAAACCTCTAAAAGCTCTCAACAAAAAATGTATAAAAGGTTTTAACAGTCTCTCTCAATAGAGTGATTTCACTTTTGCACAAGGAGTTTGATATAGATATGACTTTCAAGAATATTGATGCTGCTGAAGTATTTTGCAAATCTATATGTGTTCGCAAATGCAATGATTCTTCCTTAAGTAGACATTTTCTTTAACTAGTCGTTGCTTCATTTTGATTCTGAGTTGACTTTGTATCTAACTAATCTTCGATATCATCTCTGCTAAAATCTTCTAATATTTAGGCGTTAAGAGAAAAGCTTACGGAGCTAATTGTTCAAAATAGTAAGATCCTTCCAGACATTGTGAAATCATTTCTAATAAGGTAAGGTCATTAAAAATTCCTGCAAGAAAGAAGGCATTTTTCTATGATTTTGTTTCCTTTTAAGAATTTTGTTGTTGCTAATAAAAGAAAATAACTCTGATTTAAATTTTAAAATATTATATAGTTATCATCAAAATCATTAATAATAAACCTTGAGCTAACAATCTCTACCTTTTTTATGATGATAGGCAATAACAGATATATTTTCAAAATTCAAGAAATGAAGGATTTTAAAGGATACCTGTAAACTTTATATGTTCTTTCTCCCAGTCATGATTAAAAGGAGCCTTTCTTATGATAGGAACCTATCGTTTATGCATATCACAGATTTAAACTTCACAAATATAGTTCAATAATTAGTAGAAAATAAGGCAAATATATCATCAAAAGCAAATACATCATTGATTCTCCCCTTTGTCATTATTAAAAAGTAGAGGGAAAATAACTAACAAGTCAAAAAATATCACAAGTATGTAAAAGCAAACCAAGCAAAAATAGCAACAAAGTTATTTAGGAGATACAGAAAATTTTCGAAGTAAAATCTGCATGTCAAGAATTTGATTTTGCATGTTGTCTATCTGGCCATGCATTTGATCTTGATTGGAGAGAATTTCCTTCAGTTGTTGAAGGATCAGATCATTTGTGCTCTAGAGTGCAGCAGGGGGTGATTTTTTTGGGATAGGACCCAAGAGTTCTACTACTCTTTTAGTTTTCTTCTCCACCCACACATTATCTTTCAGCTTGTATCCGAATTGGTAGGGAATGGACAAACGGAACTTTCCGGGTGCATACCAATCTAGATTGTCAAAAGACACCCCATAATACACAAAAATCTTAGTTAAAAACATTCCATATGGCAGACCACCAGTTGTATTCTTATGACTTCCCTTGTTGACTATAAATATCAGGATCATTGCTGGGAGATTTATCTTACTGCCCTTCAGAAGATTGTACACCACAGATGTATCCAGGAGACTGCATCTTTCAACTGAGCTACTCTTTGCAAAAATTGAAGTAACGGATATTGATGCAAGGCATCTTGGTAGTAAGTCCAAATGTCTATACCATGGTATCCCATAGGCATTTTCAATGTTTAAGCAGATAAAGTCCACAACTTCTCCCACATCAAGATCAGTAATATCTCACTTATGACAGGGAAGGTCAATTATGCCCACAAGAATTATATTTAGAATGTTTTCTAAGATTTCCTCTGTAATCAAGATCTCAAACTCACGTACCTAAGAGATTATTGCCAGCTTTCCATCAATTTATTCTTTTCTCATGTGTGTGTAAAAGCATTTAACTAAGACATCATACACTTTCTCATTCAAGTTCAAATAATTTTCCTATCCAACAACAAAAAAGTGAGAGGATGTTAGTTTGTTTCCCAACCAACATCTAATTAAGTCATCACAAACTGTCTCATTTGTGTGAGGATAAGCAATCGTACACGCTAATAAAGGAAGTGTGATCGTTTGTGTATCTTCTGACGGTCACATACAAAAAGCTATCAGGATGTCGTGCGTGCATTTTAAAAGCTGAAACGATGCTAAAAAAGAACTACCTTTTTAGGACACGTGTATTCTACCTTAATAGACTAAGAGGAGCTTTCTAAATTAAGAGGGTCCTTCTAAACTAAGAGGGGCCTGCCATAAAAGAAAAGATTAGAAGGAGCCTACTAATATCTGCAAAGAGAAGTAGCATAGAGTTTTCATACAGAGTTAATATTAGATAATCTGCACATATTAAGCTCTTTTCTTAACACACAAAATATATCTTCAGAGAGTGGCTTAGTAAAGATATCAACTACTTGATTTTCAGTTTTAACATGCAAAAGATCAATGGTTCCTTCTAACACATGATCTTTAAGAAAATGATGTTTGATTTCTATATGCTTAGTCTTAGAATGATGCACAGTATTTTTAGAGAGATTTATTGCACTTGTATTGTCACATAGTATAGGAATTTGATCAAAGTTTAGAGACAATCCTTAGAGTTGATATTTCATCCATAAGATTTAAGTGTAACAGTTGGCAACTATTATATATTCCGCTTCAGTTGTCAAAAGCATTATGCAATTTTATTTCTTGCAAGGCCAAGAAACTGACCATCCTCTAAGAAATTGATAGTGACCACTTGTGTTTTTCCCATCAACTTTCTCACCTACATAATCTGTATCACAAAAGCCAACTATGTTAAAAGAATCAGTTTTTAGATACCATAATCCAAAGTCTATAGTTCCAAGAAGATAGCGAAATTGACTGCTTGAAGATGACTCTCTTTAAAATTTGATTGAAAGTGTACGCAAAGACACACTAAGTATAATATCTGGTCTTGAGCTTGTGAGATATAGTAGTGATCTAATCATTCCTCTATACTTTGTCTCATTCATAGCCTTGCCTTCTTCATCCTTATCAAGTTTAGTTCCATAATACATAAGAGTACCCAACAGTTTGACATTCTCAAAATGATATTTCTTGATGAGTTCCTTTATGTATTTGTCTTTTCTGATGAAGATTCATTTTTCTATTTGCCTAATTTGCAATCGAAGAAAGAAAGATAGTTCTCCCATCATACTTATTTCAAACTCCCCCTGTATTAAAACTGAGAATTCTTCACAGAAGGATTGATTAGTAGCACCAAATATTATTTCATCAAAATATATTTGCATTATGAGTAAATCATTCTCCTTTTTCTAAATAAAGAAGGTTTTATCTATCTTTCCTCTTTCGAAGTTATTCTCAAGTAGAAAGTTACTTAACTTTTCATACTATGCTCGAGGAGCCTACTTTAGATCATATAGGGCTTTAGTCAATTTCATCACATAATTAGGATGATTTTCATCTTCAAAACCTGGAGGTTGCTTAAAAACACTTCTTCATTAATATATCCATTTAAGAAGACACTTTTAACATCCAATTGGAATAATTTAAAGTTTTTGTAGTATACAAAAACAAGTAAAATTCTAATTGACTCTAATCTAGCAACAAACGCATAAGTTTCATCAAAATCAATACTTTTCTGTAGATTATAACCATGAGCTACAAGTCTAGCTTTGTTTCTTACCACCTTGCCATTTTCGTCAAGTTTGTTTCGAAATACCCAATGAGTTCTAATAATTGACTTGTTTTGTGGATGAGTAATAGATTCCAGACTTTATTTTTGTTAAACTGATTTAGTTAGTCTTTCACAACTGAAACCTAGTTTTCATTAGTAAGAGTCTCTTCAATAGTCTTTGGTTCTAATTGTGAGATGAAGGTAACATAATTGTTTTTTAAGGAAGATCTGGTTCTTAGACTTTTACAAGGGTTTCTCAGAATGTACTGATGTGTATCTTGACCTTTCCATTCTCTTAGTGTTCTTCATTACATGGGCTCCTGCTGAGAAGAAGGAGCCTGCTCCGTCTTGGCTTCAGAAGGACCTTATTGATCTTGTAATTCCTAAGATACTATAGGTGTAGTTTGAGTCTGTGTTGTATTTTTAGGAGCCGAAGGATGCTCTCCATCATCTGAATCAGCTGTTGTTGTCGAAGGTAGTGCTTCGTCAAATACCACATACATTGATTCTTCTATCTTCTTTTTTCTTTTATTATAAACTCTGAATCTTT
>JAOQMM010000001.1:9847725-9859068 GCA_027563515.1 Erythroxylum platyclados
CCGATCTGAATATATTGAAGAGCAACATCCTTAAGAACACAAAGCTGCAAAATTCAAGCTCAAGACAAAGAAGAGAAGACATCCATAACTCAATTCTCTACTCTTCTCTTTTATTTCCTTGTTGTTTTTGAATGTTAATGATGACTAAATTGGCATATATAGTTACATCTATGGATTGTTAAATTCCTTTTAGGAATTAATCTTTGTCTTCACCTAAAAAGGCTAAAATGACACACCAACCAAGCTTGTAAGAACATAACCTAGTTGAGTATCTAGGGGACATTCATGACAAAGTGTTTGGCTTCGCGTTAAAAGACTAGGTGGTCATTAAATAAAATCTACAATTATGGTATTTTCAATAAAAGTGAACTTAATGATCTTGTAAAGTGTCAAGAAATTCCATAAGGGGATACTTAGTGATGGCCTACCTCTTTAGTTGCTAAATAAGAATGAGTGCATATTACAGGTACCATATATGATTCAATAGGGTGTCAATATTTTGATTAATATGTATATTTAAATTAAAGCACTTGAACATGAATGCAACAAGTTAATGTCTTGGAACTTTTTAAGTGATTAATGTTTGTGGCTAAGTTAATTTCATGAGATTTGATGTCATTATACTATTATTTCATTGTTGTATGATTATGTGATGACTTGTGCTTTGTGTTTTGTTTCTTTATGGTTTTAGTTTTTCTTGGGTACAAGAAAATATTTAAGTGTGGGAAAGTTGATAGGTCTAAATTATAGTGTGTTTTTTAGGTGTTAGAGTGTATTTTTTAAGTGTTTTCTTCAATGATGGACTTAAATTTATGTTTTTATTAGTTTTTTATGTGTTTTTCTAATTAATTGTTGTTTAGGGAAAGAATTTGATCTTAATTGTATATTTTAAGGGTTGTTTAATGTGCCTGATGACGGTGGAGATAGGAAAAATTGAAGAAAAGATGAAGAAGGAGTTGGAGAACAAGATTTGGCATAGTCATTTATGATACATGATTGTGCATGAAAACAGTAGACCTTTGGTGAAGCTCCTGGCATAATTATGCATCCCATATATGATTGTGAAAGAGAGTTAGAGCAGGAAGTAGTGCATGATCGTGCATATTGAGCAAGTTTTACAATTTATAAAACCCTCAATGTTTCACAAGTACATGGGTCATAAGCGTAGTAGTTGAGATGTCGATCCCACGAGGAATTAGTGAACTAATTTAATCCTAACTTTGTCTAAGGTTGTAAAAACGTGATTTAAATGAAAATAAAGATAAACAAAAAATTAAACAATCAAGTAGGGGTTGAATGAAAATAAAATTCCAAAATTAACGAAGGTAAATCAAAATGGAGCATAACCACTTAACAATTAAGATATCACAACAAGACAAGATCAAAGAATTATGAGAAGAGGAATTTATCCTATCATCAAACGCTAACATGATTACTTTTGAGTTAATAGGGTATCAGTCCTAGACTTTCAAATGGTAGTCTCTCTCAAGTTATAATCATTAAACCCTAAATCATAAACCCTAATTAAATTATAAAATTTTCAATCTCTCATCAATTAGATCTTAAGCCCTCTAATAGACCATTGGGTCCTCACATGAGATCTCTCTTCGTATAAATTACCAATTTGATTATTTGCATGATCTATTAGATTGTTTGACTCTTATTATCCAATCTAATTATTTTGCTATCGGTTCATTCTCTTAATTTGTTACCAAAGCATGCAAAAACAACAAATAATCACAATACCAAAGTATTAACATCAAAAGAAATCACATTAACATTGATTCAAGAACAAATCCCTAAAGGAGTTTAGAACATCAATAACAACATGTTTAACATTCTCAAACCCAAGTCATCATTAAGATGAATTAAATAAACAAGAAAAAGTAGGAAATAGCTTGAAATGGTTGGGTTGGAGTGGCTGGATAGTAGCTACAAATGATCCTCTCCCCTTCTCTCCTCCTTCTCTCTTCCTTGTGTTCTCTCTCAAAGTGGCAAATGGAGGCACAAAAAATTAGGGGTCTCTGCCCTCTCTATAGTCTTTTTTATTTAGGGTAAAATCTAGGTTTTACCCAGGCCCAAAAAGTCCAAAATAACCCTGCAAAGTTGAGTTTTTGAAGCCGATATGCGTCTGCTATCACCCAGGCCACGACCGTGGCCCCCTAGGCCATGATCATGGCACTTGGGATTTTTCATTTGCCACGATCATAGCCTCTCCATTTTGCTTCTGTCACAATCGTGGAGACGATCATAGGCCTGGATCTTCCACCTAGCTTCCTCCAAATCTTCTCCGTTCTTCGATATCTGATCTCAAACAGTAACAAACACATCAAGGCACCTCAAATACATAAAATTAAAGCTTAATAGCATGCTCTAACCCATATAACACTCAAAACACAAATATCTAACTAAATAACATAATCCTAACCTAAACATGCACTAATCATTCAATTTAACAACTAAACACATACTAAACTACCCACTAAAGTATTATGCAACCTACAACTATCAGTGTATATCAAGGAAAATTCAAGCTCAAGGCAAAGAAGAGAAGACATCCAGAAATGAATTCTCTACTCTTTTCTTTTATTTCCTTATTGTTATTGAATGTTAATAATGACTCAAATGGGATATATAGTTACATCTATGAAATATGCTTGTGATGTTTATTCCTTTATGTTCAATTTGAATTGAGATATTAGATTGGATCATTTGTGTTATGTTGGACAGTAAGAGCTGGTAACTCAGTAGACATATAAACATCAAATTAATAGGCAATTGAAGAGAAATCTTAATTATTTATTAGTCACCCATAGTATTGCTTCAAATCCAATTACATAGTTAGGAAGAGTTTTGATAGTTTGGGAGGTCAAATTTAATTTCTATCTAATTTAATTAGGATTTCTTAACTAGATCTTGAGATAGCTAGGGTCAAATAGTATTAAATCAAGAAGGTGAAGTGAAAACAAATAAGGATAAAAGTAATTATGAGTTTTTATCATTAATCAATCAACCAGTTCAATGTTGCTTATTTTATTGTTTAATTATCAATTCTTTGTTTTTAGTTTAACTTTTAGTAATTTATCTTAATTTTGTCCTTAAAAAAGTTTGCAAGTATTATTAGATGACTACTTCAGTCCTTATGGGATAATACTTTTTATGTTATAAGATACAATATGTATACTTTCAATAAAGAGTTTTTAATTTAAAACTTCAACACCTTCATAATTAAAATGTAAAAAGAGTTGGGTCTAAACTGGGTTCTTTTACTTTTAAAGTAATCGACCTTGTTTTCGTTTCCTACTTAGTCCCAAATTCTGACTGGTTCTGACTGTGGGTTCTATTTAACTAAATTTATATGAATTGGGTAAGTAAACTCATGATCATATAAATTTAGAGGCAGAGGTAGGATTAACATATAAGATATGTTTTGGCAAGAGTTGTCACCAAACAGATCTTGAAGCCATATGAGATGATAATAAAGTTGTTATCTACCTAATTTAAGGTTAGTTGGTTTGTTGAGTAAACTGAAGATCAACTATATTTGAATGGAATCCTAGCCCGTTAGAAAGATTAAAGTCATTCTTTCGAATAGTAGTGAGGGCTATTATTTCGAATAATATTGTGGGAGTAACCAAATATATGATTAAATTCCTAATCTTATTTAGTAGTCATGTCATATAATTAATTACTTAGAATATTATTTCTTCTATAGCTATGCCTACTATAATGACTTACCTTCAATAGTTCCAATTACATCAATTAGTAAGACTTCATATTAGATATAAAATGCCAAGTCTTTGAAAGAGTCAAAGTTAATGATTCAAAGATCTGATACTTGGTTAAAGGATACGTTATCCATTAAGATTAGAACTAAATTGGATAATAAATGGCTATGAGCCAAAAGGTTGGATATAATCTTACAGATCCATTTAAAAATTGTTTGTTTCAAGTATACTTATAAGAGAATAGTTCTCAAGATAAGTAATGGCAGTAAGATGAAATTTGAAAAGTTCAAATCTCATGACAGTACATCCAATTGGAATTAGTGCCTTTGTTGATACATTTGATGTATAGTTGAAAGGCTACAAGATATTGAAAGATTCACTTTTATAATGAATTCAAAGAGTTTGTTTTAGAAATGATTGTGAATTTATCATGTATATAAGAAGGTTAGTGGGAATATAGTTATCCTCTTTAGTGGGAGTATGTGGAGAAATTTTGGCCATAGAGAACAACAATTCTAAATGTTCAATTGTTGAAAACATAATTGTCCAATAACAACTTTTGTTGGATATGGAAAGGTAACAACTTATTTATGGTAATTATATATAGATAGATAGATTGGAAGTTGTTCACCTATTCTAAATCCAAGTATATATATAATGTACAAAGATGTTTAGTATTTGAGATATCAGATACTTGTGAAGTATTAAAGATATCAATTATTTTATGTATGAGATGATATTTGAGTTCAAGATGATAAGGATATTACTCTAGAAGTAAATCTTAATTAACTTCTATTTTACTTTGAACAACATCACTTCAAGATTGTAAAGGTTCCAATGTAGTAACGGTTGCTAACTAAACCATAATACATTTTTCATTTGTTAGAAATGATTAATTAGATCAATAAGTTCTTCAATGAACTTGATATAGTTCCTTGAATTTTTCAAGACAGTAATATACTGTAGAACATTAAAGCCATTGGGCATGTAAAAGGAGCTAAGGTCTTATCAAATATCTAAGGATGTATTTAGGCAATTTTTCTTAAATATGATGATAATTAAGATTAAAGTTGTAAGATTTAAGCAAGTGGTCACTATAGAGAATATTATAGAATTCTCTCATTAAGCCATTGTCCCAACAGTAGCATGATCTTCATATGGTGATATGGTATATGATACTTAAACAATTAGCTTAGTGCAAATAAGAGATCGTTAGTTTACGCCCTAAAGCCAATTGGTTTGGTTTTATCTTGTACATGTTTAGATGCATATGATAAAGTCCATAGGATAATTATACATTGCAAACGAAATTATAATGAGATTATAATTATGAGATTCATATTGCATTTTTGTATTATCCCTAAATTGTTTCTAGTCATTTTTCTATTAAGACTAGACATTAATAGAATATAAAAAAACTATCACACGTTATGTTTTTCCTTATGGGAAGTAGTTAATCTTATAGGCTAAAGTATGGAGATACTTAAACAAACGTGTAGGTGATTGTTAGAGAACAAGTTCACTGAACTAACCCGATATGAGAAATCCATTTGGAACATTAGTTGTATGTTTATGAAATTTCTCATTGTGATGATTGTATAAGTGGTCCTTAGACTTGAGGTCTCCAAAATTATCTTGTATAAGGATTGCTATGTTTTGATATTACTTATGGATAGCTCATTCGGTAGTTAATGGATGTAGTATGAACTATATGGAGGTAGTTGAGTGGTCAAGATAGGATTTATCACCGTAAAGTAATTAAAGAGAATGTTTTACTGCTTTCAATTAGTGTTGATTCAGGAAATCCTTGGCCAAGGTAGAATGATGTTTTGTAAATAGTTTATAAATGTCATTAATTGAATCAATAGCTAATGGTGGAGAACTAATATAATTGGACTCAAAATAGAGTAGACATTAATTTCATCTTATATGTCTAGTTGAAACATTGTATAATGAAAGGATTTAATTATACAGAAAAATCATGCATGGAAAGGTTAGTTAAAACCACTTTGACATTCCTAAATATTTTGGTGGTCATGATGTGTTGCTAGATGCCGATCTTAATCTATAGATATAAATTGTTTAATTATAGAATTAAAGATAAATTAAAGGACTTTAATTTATCTAATCGTAAATATGATTTAGGGTTATAATTTGTATCCATCCCAACATATTTGGGAACCTAATGGGTTTCACATAAAGAACGGGTTGAAGAGAGCAAAGATATTTTAATCAGTTGGACTTAATTGTAAAGTTTGAGAAACTTTATGTTTGAATATGAGATATTTAATAAAGAATGACCAATATGAGATATTGAATCTTATTTAGGCATAATTGGTACTTAATGAGGATTATTTGTAATTCTGAATAAAGTTTAATTGAAATCAGAATTTAATTTCAATTAAATTACTAAAATATTAGAAACTTATTATAAATAGACTTAAGCTTTAATAGAGGTAATACTTCTTACTTAACTCTCTCTGTAAGAGTTACAAAGTTCTCTCAACCTATTTTGTGGATATCGTTAGAGGTCGAACATTTATACGACTATGGTGGTTGAGATGGATCAATTTTAAAAATGATTTGAGGAATACGACAAAAATATGATCAAGTTTCAGAATAAGGTACTAATTAAAATTCATACTTTATTATAATTTAATTGTTAATAATTTTATAGCATATAAGTGATCTTGGTTTTCAAGAAATCAAAATATGAAAGAGTTTTGTAATTATTGCACTCTAGTAGGGATTAGATTCCGTGCCAATTTCCCAATTGTACCTTCCCATTTATTACTATAATTTTCTTTAATTTTCTAAATTATTATTATAAATTTACATCAACATATTACAAACTTATCAAAAACTATGCTTTCCTAAATTTAAAAAATTCATTTTTTATATAGCTTTCTTACTCCTATTCATTTTACCTCACAATAAAAATAAATAAATGTCATTCGATCAAAAATATTGAAATATGTCAATTACTAAGAATATGGATATAAAGTCCAATTACCATAAATAAAAATTATATATTATTTGTTTATTTTGAAAAGCAAAAGTATCCTTTTAATTATTAATGATCTTGAGATTTTTTAACATTATTTATTTATTTATAATAATTATTAGTAATCAAAATAGTAAGGAATAATAATCTTTTGATCCAATCAAAAGAAATCTATCCTAAAATCAAATAATTATATTATGAAAAAAATGAATGATGAAATTTAACATGTAAAATTTAAACAACCCAAAAAAGAATTAATTTTATATTAATTGTTATAGATTTAATTATTAAAAAATTCAACAAGAATTTGATATATAAATTACACAAAAGGAAACAATATTTTTTTACTCTTAAAATTTTAATCTTAAAACTCATATATAGATTAAGTGCATGCAATTAGAATTTTTTAATAATTGTATTTTATTTTTACTAAAATATGTAAAAGTACTTAAACATTTAAAATTATTTCAACATTTTATTCTATATGAGTGATATTGTGGACCTTTTAGTATTTTAAAATTTACATTTTATTAATCTTATCTTTTTATTTAATTTTAAAATAAAATTTATGAATAGCTTGAAGCCATTCAATTTAAACTAAAACTTTTTAAATTTATTCAATTTTTCAGAATTGTTATATGATTTAATTTGATTTACACAATATAAATAATGTTCTTAATAGTTCAATTTAAAATTCTAATTCAATATACGTCCGTTGCATGCCCCCATAAAGCCACTATGGGATGATCAAGGGCGTCAGCAACAGTATTGACGCTTGACAAGATCCCACGTTCCGACCAGACAAAAGGCAAACTCTCATGGGCTATTTATTAGGCTTTTCGCACTTCCATCTTTCTACGGTTATCTTCTTTAATTATTATTTTACCTTATACTCGTTTAACTGTTCATATTATTAAGGGAAAAAGCCTAAATTCCTCATCGAATAAGTAATTGGTTCCTCAACTTTATTTTTTGTAAGATTGACCTTCAACTTTTAGTTTGAAGTAGATCAAACAAAAAATATATATACATATAAAAGAATTTAAATTAAGGGAGGTTATAATGTATATTTTTTATTACATAATATATTTTTATTAATATTCTATTTTTATGATTAAAAATTAAATTAAATTGTTCATCTAAAGGATATGTTATATTATCCAGTTAAGCATCATATGATTTAGGAAGCCAAACTGGAAGATTTAAGACTTTCATTATGTAAAATCAATATAATTTTTCTTACATCCTCTATTTGATCTTTTCTAATAATTTACAATTTCTTTATGCATAAGCATGTAAGGATGATAGGAGGTTCAAATCTCGATCTGACCCAACTCAAAGTTAATGAATCAGACATTCAAACTTAATCAACCTGAAATTTAAGTTAAACTCAAGTCTAAAGGCAGACCCAAGGCTGGGTCCAATGACCCACGCACCCTGCTAAAAAATGAAGTTATTTTAAAAAGACTTCTCAAAATATCGTTATTTAAGCAGTTTAAGTGAGCACGAGCTTTGCCTGGACTATGTGATTTAACTCTGATCGAGCTTTTAATTGTCTAACTAGCCTCACTCGTAGTCACCTTTGTAAAACATATAATTTTGCAAATTTAATGTATAAATTTTTTTGTTATCAAGAGGAATTAAAGTTTTGATTTTCAAAGAAGAATTTCTTGATCTTTGAAATAAAACTATAAGAACTTTTGAAATTGAGTAAAGTCAAATTTTTATCAAAATGAGATATTTTGATTTAAAAAAACTTGAAAATGTTTTTGAATGTTGATTATTGTTGGGGTTTAGGTAGCATAAAGGTTTAGATAGGCTAGCCATACAAAGTGTCAAAAATATTATATAATGATTGGATTACAATTAGTTAGACATTCAACAAATTGGTGGGCCAATCGGTGAACCGATGTTTAGCCGAAAGTTATGACTAATTACTTGATGGTTTCTTTCAAAAGTTATCCAGAGAATCAATTCTATTATATTGCTTAGTCGATACTCTTAACTAATAGGTTTCTAACTAGTTGAAGATCAATTTTATTATACTTCTTCCGCCTAGTCGATTCTCTAACTAATAGGTTTCTAACTAGTTAATCTTGCCTAAATATAATGATTAGTTTATATCTTTAACAATTATTTGAAGCCTTATAAGCTATAAATTCTTGAGTTTTTAGTTGTTGAATAATTTTATGATGTTTTGTTGTTAAAAAAACACATTTGAGAGAGATTCCAAGCATTCCAAGCAAATATACATTCACTTTGAATTGATTGTGAGTCTTAAAGCATTAAAGTGCTTCTAGTTCTTATTGTAAAGATGACAATAAGTCGGACCAAACTCAATCCTTATTTGAAATTTTTCTCGATCAGACTTAGAATAGTTTAAAGCCTAATAAAGCTTAAAGCATTCAGCTTAAACTCGAGCTTGGTCAAGTTTTGATAGGCCTAAAAATAACTATCCATCAATATATACAATGCCTTCATTTCGCTACATATATAAAACAATGTTGTTTTGTACACAAAAGAAGTTAGGTTTTGTATTGGGCTCAGACTCGACCAAAGCTCAAGAAAATATCCAAACTCAATCTTGGTTTAAAACCTGCAAAAATGGCTTAAACCTGATCAAAGCCTATATTTTTCTTTTTTTTTGGAAAAAAATTCTATATTTGATCTAAAGTATGATTAACTCAAACCAAATCAGACTGAGTTTAGATCTTCTTGTCATCTTTAACTTGTTTGATTTAAAAAGGTTTATAATTATTTTTCACTATATGAAAGATTTTAAAATAATTGCTTTTTACTTAAAACAAATAAAGAAACTTGTATGAAAGTTTCTCTTCACCTAATTGAAAGAAAAGTATAATAGAATCTCAACTTAGTCTTAAGAAATAAATGTAGACAAATTTATTTATCAAATCACTGTAAAATAAAATTTTAATATCTCTTATTTACTCTCTTTATATTATTATTCAAATTGTGTTTGACAGTGCATTGTATTTTAATAAATTTGAGTTTTGATTCAAATACAAATACAAATACATTACTTTTTGATAAAGTTGAAAATTAATACTTATGTTAATATAAAAATGAAATAATTTGTTCTGCAGATGCACAATAACTCAAAATACAATTTTGGAAGCATAATTACTTGATATGGAGAAAAAGCGTTAAGTGAAAAAATAAAATTTTATTAATTTTTTAATGTATGAAATAAATATATTTCAAGATTATATATATATATATTGTACGTTAATATATTTTACAAGACTTCGTCGCCTGTGTCCATCCATAATTCCAAAATCAATGGACTGAGAAATGTACGTTTTTAACTTTTCGCAAGATGGATAAGAAATGAAAATACTCGTTATTATATGGCCACTAAATTGTGTGGTACGACTACAAATATACTTTCATCGCAAAATTTGACCAATCATACTTTCCTCGGCGGGTCCCGGCACCAACTGGATCATCATCCACGCCGACAATAGACATAAGATCCAACTGTAAAATCATCAATAATAATAATAATAAATAAACACAAAAAAGTCACCGTCGTCGTGGACCGTACGCGTCGTATGCTGAAGCTGGACGCGTTAATGTCACGCACACAGTATCAAGGGACTTAAAGACCTTTTGTTGAAAACCTCTTTAAAAAACACCCACTAACAGTAACAACAACTCTCAAATGCCTGTTTACTTTTTCAGGGAAAAAAAAAACAGAAAACTCTCAAATGCTTTCCGACAAGCACACACCTCCAGACACCTAAGCCAATATAACCTTCCCTCCCGCATCTCTGATCACATCTACGGCTCTTATTCTTCCACGTTCTCTCCGGACCTCAACCCATTATTTAAATCTACCGTTTTCTTTCATTTTAACGTTTTAATTAGCTTCCAAGTCATTTTCTCTGCTTCTCTGCCCCTTCGTCTCCACTCTACACACACAAGCACGCGCGCGCGCGCGCACACACACAAGCTAAAGAACGAACAGGACGACTCGACCTTCTTGGTGAAGGGGATCCGAACCAACTGTTACGGATCTGAAATAGCTTTGCTGCGACCGACACCGGTAAATCGGTTTTTGGTTTATGGTTTAAACAATTATTATTTATTACAACTGAAATTAATGGTTGAACTCTGATCTAAGGAAATTGAAATGGTATGTAGTGAATCTTACAGTTGAAGCGGTGAGGGAGTGTTGAATCGACGGTCGAGATGGCTCCGAGCACGATCCGCAAAGCTATCGGGACGGTGAAGGACCAAACAAGCATTGGCATAGCTAAAGTGGCGAGCAACAGCGCCCCGGAGCTCGAAGTCGCAATCGTGAAAGCGACGAGTCATGACGACGATCCGGCCAACGAGAAGTACATACGCGAGATCTTGAACTTGACCTCGTACTCACGCGGGTACGTTCACGCGTGCGTAGCGTCGGTGTCGAAGCGTTTGGGAAAGACGCGCGACTGGATTGTGGCGCTCAAGGCTCTGATGCTCGTCCACCGCCTGCTAAACGACGGCGATCCGTTGTTTCAGGAAGAGATCTTGGCAACTTCGGTGGGTGAAACAGGCTGTTGGCATAACTTCGGTGGGCGAAATAGCCAACTGACACAACTTCTG
>JAOQMM010000001.1:9868595-9889643 GCA_027563515.1 Erythroxylum platyclados
TTTAATTAAATTATTAGGTAAAATTAAATTATTCATAATTATTATTCATGATTAATTTTAATTCATTAGCTATATAATATTAAATTAAATTACTTATAATTTTTATTGCAGATTAATATATTAAATAATTAAATAATAAATAGTCGATCAAATTATGAAAAAATAGAAATTAATTTTTGTGATATTCATAATTTTTTAAAAATAGAAAGAAACCAAAATTAAAAACATAAACCAAAAAACTTTTTGTACCGAATTTGAAAATAGAAAAAAAAAAAGTAAAAACAAAAGAGCCTGATTGTACATTCTCTAACTAAGATCAACAGGATTACATCTAAATTAAAAGGCACTGCTCCATATAAATCAGAAAACAGAAAGCAGGTGTAACAAAGCCGATGATTTTTTTTAACAAAATAAATTATTAATATCCATGATAATTCGTACTAATAATTAAATAGCAAGCTCTATGTATCAGCCATTCTTACAACCAACAACCCCAGAACTTTGAAAATTTTAGATAAAGGGACCTTCCTCCACCCCTTGCAACATATGTGCTATAGTATTGATGTTTTAAAAGAAAATGTCTAAATGAGCCGTAAATTGCACCAAATAATTCTTTAAAAACCTTTTTTTCTTCTAGTCTAGGCCTAGCCAAAGCTTCTTTAATTTAATTTTGCTTCTTTTTTATATTATTCTTTTTACAATCATGCCCTTTGTCAACTTGGCAAATGCAGCTATGCCATCCTAATCTTTCAAGATGGTGTTATTTGCTATCCTCAATAGTGGTTCGATGGAGTCCGGCGACAACTTCCTCGCGAACAAAAACGGATGACTTTTTCCCGTCACAGCCGAATTAGATTCAGAGCCATCGTCTCCGTACCTTGGTCTACTGTTTCTTAACGACGTGATCAATTCTGGGCCCACCTCCGACGCTTTGTACATGCGAGGGTGACCGCTACTTCTGCCCGACCAATTCCAGTCCACGTGGGTCAGTGTTGCTGACACCGATCCCCGTGGGTCCCTCATGTGGATCAGCGTAGGGAAGTAGTTCTCTTCTGGATAACAAGTGTCCCTCCTCAAGCACGTTTGATTAAATTTCGCATATATCCTACAGTCGCTAACCACAAGCTTCGCGTGCTTACGTGTCAACACCCAAAACTGAGACCCAATTCTAAAATCCCTAAACTTCACCTCCGGTAGCATTGCGTTCGAACCACGCGCTGCCCATCTGCCGTAAGCTCCACTCTCATTTTTCAACATCTCTACGAAGCTCTTCTGGCTCTTAGTTAGAAATCTGTACGTGAAATTAAACGAACGCAAGGGAATGCAGGATGGGGAAATGAGAGCGAACATGGAGTTTGCCTTGTCGTCGAGGAGAGCGTGTGCTAGTAAACGACGCGCCGCCGAGCTTAGAGAAGGTGTGGACCGTTGAGCTGGCTCGGAGCGAAAAACACGGTCAGCGAAAACACCGGAGAAAGGCGGATTGTACGTGTACCTAGGATCCGCGTGGACATATATGTTAAAGAGGTGTCTCTGAGCGTGGTTAAAGTAGAGCTCCCAGAGTGGAGCTAATGGGAGAGGAGTAGCAGTGAGAAATAAGAAAGCTACTTTCTTTGGAGACGAAGGTTTTGGATTGACTTGGGAAGCTAGTCGGAGAAGTGACTCGTCGTCCCCAGGATGCAATGTTTGGGTTTGGGAAGGCGGCGGCGAAGGAATGAGGTTTATGACGACTTGGGAGACGTGGTTGTTTCTAGCGATAAAGCGGTTTTGGTGGTAACTGGGGAAGGTGGTAGTTGGGCTTGTAATTGTGAAGAAGACGGCCAAGGGTAAGCAGAGGAGTAGAGCACAGAAGAGATAGCGTGGGGTGGGAGAGAGCATGTTTTTGCGATTTCCTTAATTATTTGTATTTGTCGGAGTGAAAAAGTTAAAGAAAGATAGAGGGAGCGGTGTTCTTTAGATAACTGGAACTGGAAGGCTTGTTCGTTCTTCCACCCTTGCCCTATATCATTGTTTGTTTCTTTTTTCATACCAAATTATTTCTTGTAGGATGCAGAAAAAGAGGAGACGTTTCTTGTTTTCGCCAAGATGATGTATAATCAATGATAGGGTTGGATGCGTAAAACACAAACAGTCCCACTCAACAATTATATAAACGTGGCAAGCATGCAGATCATGTGGTTCTGCCCGTTTCCGTTATGGGTCTCAGCTTGAAGTACGGCGTGGGAGGCTCACATGTGTGCTCAAACTCAAACTCATTATTCTTTGGTTTATGGGAAAAGACTCCCCATTTTAATCCAATCCCATAAAGAGCAATTTAGTAATTTAAATCGGTACGTGGTTGATCAACTAAATCGGAATCATCTCAACCTTCTCTAAATTTCAAGGTTTTGAAAACCAAACCGGATCGATCGGTCCGATTGAAAAAAGTTTGAACCAGCCTGATGTCCGGTTCGTTTTTTAATTTTAACCTTTATGATTGAAAACCAGCCAGTTTTTTCTGAATCATGAAGAACCGGTTTCATCTTCTCCGTTCGTATCTTCCCCTAACACAACAGCGGTATCTTCTTTGCTTCTCTCTCTAACTCTCGACCCTTCCCTTGAAATGTTGTTTGAACTCCAACGATCTTTCACTTCCATGGATTCTTTGATACTTAAGAGCCCTTCTTTTAACTCTTTCTCATTCAACTCTTAGCTTCCCAGTCCCAAATTAAAGTTCTCTGCAACGCACAACTTTCATTCATCTGTCCTGTTACAGAAATCTCAAAACTCGAAACCCAACATGCAGTGTTTATAGATTTTTTATGAACTCGTTTTAGGGTTTGATGAAGGGATTAGCTTCATCGCAAGGCAAAAAGTGGGTTTCGAGATTGCAAACAATCTCTGAGAAGCAAACCGAAACAAGAGTAAGCAACATCTCTTAATCTCTCTCCGTCTCTCTGTTCAACTTCTCCTAGATGGAAACATGGGGATGCTTGAAAATGATTCTCAGAAGCCTTAAAAGCAAGAATAATTGGTTTTTGTAGATACACGATTGTTCTTACTTATGGCTAGGGAGGAGATTAGTCAGTCTAGGACAAGATTGTTCCTTGCTTGTAAGAGGGGTTCTGTTGTACTACTATTTGCCTTCATAATTTTATTACTATTGTTTTGCTTCTCTACAGATGGTATGAAGTCCTATTGTAATACTATTTACCCTCATTTTATTATTATTGTTTTGATCATGGACATTGCTTTAATATAATTTAGGTGATTGTATTTAAAATACCTTGTAAAATTTTAAAATAATAGATAAAGATATAAATTTTATTTATTTTATGATCTTAAAATTATTAGTATTTGTTGATTAAAATTTAAAATATTTTAATTTTATTTAATTTTATTTATTATTTATTATATATCGGTTTTTAGCTGTTTAATACCGATTGAACTTTAAAACTTTAAACCTTTCCTTTATCCAGTTCGATGTCTGGTCTGATTTTTAAAACATTGCTAAATTTCTACTTTTATGCTGTCGCTGGCTTGGCGAAGTACATGAATACATAGAGTAGGGACCCGATTAGGTAATTTGCAGAAGATGGTCATTCGTGGCCACGAGGTATAAGTCGGCATTATTTTTTAATAAATGTATAAATATATTTGTGTAATAGGCAAATCATTAAATTTATATTTATAAAAACTTACATTTTCTTTAAAAACCTTCCAACCTCATTATCATTATTTTCAATATCTTTATCTTTCATTTTTCTAAAATAAAAAATTCAAATGTCTTTTAAATATTTCGATTCATTATTTTTTTGACACTTATATAAGAAGATAATTGGTGTGAGAAATTGGACCAAAACCAAATGAATCCATATACAATTAGAACATCATATTTTAACCTAAAACCTTAAGATATTGGATTATAAGCTCAATCTTTGTATATAATTCATTTTATTCATATGTCTCTTTCCAATATGGGATGACTCCACTTATGAATTTATATCATCTCCCCCTCACAAGTGGATTTATCCATATGAGACTATCTCTCCCTCAACTCATAGCTCATACGAAGTCATTTGAGTCACTCTGACCCAAATCCATGAATCTTTATTCATCAGACTTCGCCGACCTAATTCTGATACCAATGATTTAAGGGAGTCTGAGGAGAAATTAGACCAAATCCAAATGAACTCATATACAATTAAGACATCATATCTCAATTCAAAATCTTAAAGCACTAGATTATAAGTCTCATCTTTGTATATAATTCACTTTATCCATATGTCTTTTTTCCGAAGTTGAATAACTCTACTTGTAAATTTCCAACATATAAATTGGCTCTAAATGTTAGTGATTTGGTAAAATTAAGATTTAGGATTTAAATTAATTTGAAAACAATGTTTTGAAATTTTTATACCGCGTCCTTTTTTCTTACTTTTTGTAATTGGCTCTGGACAACTAATACTCCAAGAATAGTAATGCTTGTCTCTACGGTTTCTGAAAAAATAAATTCTCCCACGTTTTAAAACTTTGATTTTGTGTTGGAGTTATGCTTTTTCTAGTTGCCTGCATTAGGGTGTTGTTTGAGTATTATGGCTGCTGAATCTGAAGAACGCTAGGGCTATGTTGCTTGTATTATGGTTGAGTTATGTTATGCAATTTCGAAATAAGTGAAGGACAGAGATGCCCATCGTTTGAGGATGTTTCTAGTTGTGTGAGTGGCGAGCGTTGCCATTAGCGACAATTACCGCCAGGCATCTCTGTGGGCGATAACTCGCCCACAAATGAAGCTACGCAGCGGAAGGGCAATGATCCCCAACCGGACGGCCAAGAGAAGTTGCTGGAAGTGGCATCAGCTAGGCAAGAATGAGCGGCGATGATAGAACCATAAAAACCCTAGATCTATATTAAAAACGATGGAACGGGCCCCACATTGGTAAAACTAGTTCGGAGGAAAGGCTCACGTGTCAGTAATCGAAGAGTCGTTGACTGAGGCGCATGCCAGACACTCCCATTTTTTAATTTTTGTATATTTTAAGCCTTATTTTTATTAAATTAGTTTAATTCATATTAATTTAGGTGTTATCAAATCAATAATTAGAATCAAACAAAGATTTAAAAAGAGTTATTTTTAATAATTAGATTATATTAGATAACTAATATAATGAGATTATATTAATTAAGATAAGATATTAATTTTAAAATTAAATTAATTATTTTTCTTAATATATTAAGATTAATAATTATATTGATTCCTATCTACTTTTAGAAAAGTAGTTTCTAAAATTAGAATTAATTAGTTTCAATTAAATTGAAATTAAGAGCTAATTGCAAAAAAAAAAAAACCCAAACTTTGTTCAATTTTGTAATTATAGTTCGAACTTTAAAAAGTGACAATAAAATGATCAAACTTTCAATTTTTTTAATTCTAGCTTGAACTTCAAAAAGTGACAATAAAATGCTTAAACTTTCAATTTTTTTAAATTATAGCCCAATGTTAGAGTCTCTATTAAGTTAAAAATGACCTAAATCAGATTACAACCTCGACGACCTCACGCTTTGATTTTAGTTTTTTTTCCTTCATTTTTAGTTTGTTCTCTCGATGTTTTCATCCTTCGATTTTCAAATTACACAGGCGTCGAGAGAACGAACTGAAAACGAAGAGTTTGCTGGTGCAGTACACTGCGATGTGATAGTATTTTGGGACGTTGAAAGAATAAACAGAAAACAAAGGACTGAGGCTACGTAAACTAATTTAGGGATTCTATTTTTAACAACAATGTCGTTTTATTAATCTTCATTTGTTGTGTTAATTTTGGCTAACATGTATTAATAGTTAGGATTTTTGAAATACGTGACAAATCACGTAGCAAACTTAACGTAGACACTAAAGTTGGGTTAGAATTGAAAAGATTTGAAAATTTGAGCATTTTATTGTCATTTTTTGAAGTTCAGGTTAGAATTGAAAAAAATTGAAAGTTAGAGCATTTTATTACTACTTTTTAAAGTTCAAGATATAATTGCAAAATTGAATAAAGTTTGAGATTTTTTTTTGTAATTAACCCTGGAATTAATTAATTAATTATACTCCTTAAAATTAAGAAAAATATTTTCTTAAGTTATTAAGAAAGTTGTTTCTTAATTAAATTTATTTATTTCAATTTGATTGAGATAAATTAAATTTATAACTTTATTTATTTAGATAATTATTATTCAATTTATTTAGAAATTATTTCTTTATTTATGAATAATAAGTTTCTTGATTTATTAGAAAAATTATTTTTCTAGATTAAACTTTGAAGAGTGTTTTTATTTATTAATTAAGAAAAATGTGCTTTCCTTAATATTTTGAAAATAGTTTTCTAACTTATTAAAGAAAGATTTTCTAATTAATTAAGAAATGAATCTCTAAATAAATAATATAAATGAATTTCTTAATTAAATTCAAAAGTTTTTTATTTAATTTTGAAAGTAGTTTCCTTTTAATATTAGAAAATAGTTTTCTAATTAAGGAAAAATAATTTCTAATGAGATTAGAAGTAGTTTTCTAATTGGATTATAAATTGTTACTTATATAATTTTGAAAAAGGAGTTTTTGTAAATTATAATAAGTAGAGTAATTTATTAAAAATTGTTTTCAATTAAATTTTATTAAAGGAGTCAAGATAAATTGGAAATAGTTTCTAATTGGATTTGAAAATTGTTTTCAAATCAAATTAAATTTCTTTTTGGAATAGGAATTTAGTTTATTTAGGAATTAATGAGTTTAATGTAATTTAATTTTTCAAAGAGTTGGAAATATTATTTTAGATTGTGAGGAAATATAAGCTTGAGAAGCCACACAAAATATTTTAGGGAATGTGTGAGTCATATACACACTAATCTATGCATAAAGGGGAACTATTTAACTTAGAATAACTAGCAGACAAACAAATGGAATTTGAGGAAAAAACTAGACAAGGCTAGAAATGAACTTTAGTTGATGTCTTTCCTACTAAGCAAAGCTAGCTTTAATAACCCCATATTATATAACCATTCATGGATTCTGGTATAAAACATCCTTTCTTCCCAAAGAACGAAATTCCCTTTTCACTTTAATAATTTTCTTATAGAAGGGGATGGCTTTAAGTAAGCTATAACTGGAGGCTTAAGCTATATTGTCTAAAGGCATAAATTATATGTCTACATGAGAAAGATGGAGCTGGTTAAAAATGAATTGAAAGCTCTAAACAAGAATAAGTTCTTCAACACCTCTTAAGTAGTCTATGAATCTAAGAAAAAACTTAAAGATGTTCAAACCTCAACCTACAACTCCCCAAGTGGCATAATTTTGTAGGAACAAGAAAAGCTTCCAATGCTTTAATACATTAAAGTAGTTAATATTAATCACTTGCTTATTACGCAATGATCAAGGATGTTATAGTTGCAAAGAGGTGACAAGAATACAAGTTTTTTTTTTATATAAAACTTTACTTTCTGGAAAATTGTAACTATGATTATGCCTCGAAGGGACCAAAGAGGAAACTGGCTGTATTCTAGAGAAGAGATACACTAAGAAGCTCTCTCATATTTCTCAAACACTCTAGGCTCAAATTACTAATACTTCTTCATATGTACCCTTTTTAAAAACTCTCTTTGCAAATTAGTTTCCTCCCATCAAGCTGAACTCATTTGACGGTTCAATGAATCAAATGTAGAGAAAACCATGTTGTCCCTACATCCCTCTAGGTCCTGATGGACTTAACGGCTTCTTATACCAAAAGATATGGTCACTGACTAAAGGATTAGTCATAGATGTAGTTTTGGAATTCTTCAACAAGGGTGAGCAAAACCTAAATTGCTCTTATTCCTAAGGTTCATTACCCCAGTTCCCTAAAGTAATTCAAGTCTATCTCTTACTATAACATCATATACAAATTGATTTCCAAAATGTTATTTGACATATTGAAAATAATCATTGATAGGTTAGCTGATCACTCTCAATGGGCCTTTATTAAGAACATGTTGATTGGCGACAACACTTTAATGGTATAGGAGTTGCTCAAGAATTATAACAAAAATAATCCAAGCAAGAATTGTTCCATTAATATCGACCTTAAGAAGGTCTTTGAATCCTTAGATTAGATTTTCATCAATCATACAATGCAATCCTTTAACTTCCCTCTCAAGTTTATCAACTGGGTTACTCGATACATCATTATAGTCTTATATGGAGTTTTAATTAATGGTGAGCCCGTAAAATTAATTCAAGGGGTTAAGGGTTTGAGGCAAAGGGACCTATTATCTCTTTACCTCTTCATATTGAGCATCTTACCTCCTCAACTTGAGCATAGAGGTGTCGACTTTATTAAAAAGGGAGTTAAACAAGAAAAGAAGTTTATGTACCAGTCTAAATGCAAGTATTTAAAGATAACTAACCTTCCATCAGGTCTTTTCTCTAACTATTTAAGAATACATCAAACCTTGAGCACCTAAAATAAAACTGTTATGGTTTTATTAATCTAGTTCAAGAGTTTCTACCACAATATGGTTAGCCGTTAGAGAGAAACTAGCTATCTTAGACAGAGTAAAGAAATACAGGAATGTGACTAACACTTGTCTCTTTTTGCAAACTAGAAAGGGAAACAATTAACCATCTGTTCATCAAATGCACAGAAACTTATAATATATGTAATGATATTATGATCTTGTGCAATCAGATCATCCCTATGAGGAGCTGACAATCCATAATTGAATGTTGCTATAAAAAATCAGAAGAGGAATCAAGGAAACTAGATCATTTTTAATCTTGCTCTAAGGAAAACAATTTACTACATCTGGTTGGAAAGGAGTAAACGCATCTTTCAGCAATCATACACTCATTGTCAAGCTTTACTTTGGTCCACAGTCCACTCCATAAGAGAATAGATTATCGCCCCTAAAGTTGACATGTTATGTTGCCCTTTCCTAAGTTCCAACTAGAAAGTGGTTTGTAGATCACCAAGGAGTAATGCTTAATTATCCCATCCCATATACACACTTGAGTGTTGTAACAAATGTAACAAATGTAACTTCAATGAGGAAAGAACTTAACTTAGATTGTTTGTATTTTTGGCTTTAAGTTTCATTGTTATCGTGAGAGCTTGGTCTGTTTAGTCTTTGGAACCATGTGCTTTATAAATTAATTCTCCTTAATATACATTATTCAAATTTCTAAAAAAAATTCTACCCCCATTTCCAATAAATTGTAAAAATTAAATTAAATTAAACTTACTAGATAATTTAAACACTGTAAAACCTTCTCTCATGTTTTTTTATCACTCTAAGAAGTTCTTATAAAACCATTCAAGCTATAATAATATTGGACACTAGGTGTTGTTAACTAAAGATCCATAATATAAGGCCCCGTTCAAAGTTAAAACTTTAATATTTGAGTTACGTGAGGATCTAAAATTATAAGTAACACCAATTAGAACAATTCCAAGATATAAACTAAGGGTTAACTATAAAAAAACCAAAATTTTGTCAAATTTTCAATTATAACCCGAAATTTAAAAAGTAGCAATAAAATGTCTAAACTTTTGAATTTTTTCAATTCTAGCCTAAACTTTAAAAAGTGGGAATAAAATGCTCAAACTTTCAATTTTCTTCAATTTTAGCCCGACGTTATCTGTTGTTCTCCCAATTTTCTCAGCCTTTTGTTTTCTGTTTGTTCTTTTGATGCCCCAAACTACTCTCACATTACAGCGTACTGCACTAGTAAGCTATTCGTTTATAGCTTGTTCTCCTGATGCCTTTAGTGTGAGGGCGTCGAAGTTGCGTAATTTAAAAATCAAAGGGTGAGGGCATTGAGAGTTGTAACAAACTGAAAACAAAGGGAAAAACTAAAATTAAAGCGTAAGGTTGTCAGGACTGCGTAATCTGATTTAGGTCATTTTTAAACAACGATGTCGTTTTAATTATGTGATTAAATAACGTCGTTTCATTAATTCTCATTTGTTGTATTAATTTTGGCTGACGTGTATTAATAGTTAAGGTTTCAGAAACACGTGATAAGCTATGTCAGTAAACTTAACAGAAACACTAACGTCGGGCTAGAATTAAAAAAATGAAAAGTTTGAGCATTTTATTGCTACTTTTTAAAGTTCAGGCTATAATTAAAAAAATTAAAAGTTTGGACCTTTTATTGCTACTTTTTAAAGTTCGAGCTATAATTGAAAATTTGACAAAAGTTTAGACTTTTTCTAATAATTAACCCTATAAAATAATGCATTTTCTAGTGCTAAGGTGTATATATTGGAAGATAGAAAGACGAGGTTACGTGGCGATGAGTTTACTCTTTTATTTAGTTATGTTAATTTTAGGCCTATTTATATTTGTTTTGTTATTTTAAAATTTTTTTAAAAAGTAAAATTATTAAAAAATGTTGGGAAATTGTTTTAAATTATTATTTTACGATTTGAAGCCAATAGGGTCTATATTACTCAATTATGAAGTAAGGTAGGTTGAAGATGCAAAGTAATAATTTAAATAACAATACGAGCTTATTTACTTTTTTTTAAAATGTTAAAGTGCTATTCAAATATTTATCCTTTAACTATAAAATCTAACTATAGGCCATCCGCTTCTATCAAAAGGAAAAAAAAAAGAAGAGAGTATAATCCTTCTAACTTAAGTGCTCACAATAAAAAATAAATATACCAAAATTAAAGGAAAATATAAATAGGGAATCAATATTTTAGTAGTCTCATAATACAATATTAATTTAAATTATTTTATATATTATAAATTATTTACTAATGTAAAAGTATGATTTATACTTTATTACCATGATAACCATAAAATTCACTAAAATGACGAAAATATAATTCTGTAACTTACCTCCCAAATTTTCGTTCCAACCACCAACACGAGGTTTGTCAAGTGTCAACTAAACATTTTGCCTACCGAAACCGCCAAACTTTGGTTAGCACTTCAAAACGGTAAATAGTAATAATATGGATATAAGCCTATGTATTGTCCGCGATTGTATGTAGACACCATGTGGTCCATGTCCTGGAAATTGATCTGAAAGCACCCAACCATTGGGCGTTAACTCCATCTCTCTATCCTCTCCTAATATAAAGTTCCCCAAGCATCTTTTTTTTCTTCAATAAAAGAAAATGAAATGAACACAAACAAGAGCAAAGGAAATGGGGTGGACTAGGATCATCACTTTTCCGGGTTCGGATCCTCTCATTTGTTCGACCCGTTCTTCTTCAGTTTATTTCTTTCAGATCTTTTGAACTAAACGTCGTTTTTCCTCGCCGGACTGTCGTTTTGGTGCTTAACGTTGTTCTGACTATCTTACGCAAGCACGCTTTACCAGGTAATGGAGCGATTTCGTTAGCCTCAGCTAGGAAAGTGGACGAAAATTATGTTGCTTTATTTCCTTTCTTCGTCTTTTCTGTTTATGCTTTTTAGTCTACTTATCTTTTAATGACTCTATATATTCCAGTCAGCAGTTTTTTCTCCTGTCTCAATGTTCTTGCTTAGTGAACAAATGGTGTGTTGATTTTCAGCAGAATGCTTTCTTTTGGTGGGTTTTCATGTGCATGTTATTTATCTGAGCAGATCAGAGTGTCTAGGTATATTTGCCTGATGAAATGCTGTGTCATCTAATGACTAACGTTTAGATTGATGAATCTTTACTGTTCATAGAGTACGGGTTTGCAAGTGGATTTTGGAAAGTTCTTGTTTAACATAAAGAAGACATTGGGATGTTACATTGTTTATGTTTTGACCTAGATAAGAACTAAAATGTTCTTTTTAATCTTAATTTTGGCTAAAAGTATTATTCTTGTCAAGTTGGAAAAGTATGTTCTGATCCATGCATTGATTTCCTTGTTTGGTCTCTGATTTAGTTCTAAATCATTCTGATCCTTGTGTGCTGTGTTTAGTTCTTAATAGCTGGGAATATTTACATTAATTGGCTTGCTTATTTTCTATTTTAATCGCTCCAATCATCTATTGCTGTAGAAGGTTTTAGTTACACGTGTTTGCTGATAGTGTGTGATGGACTCTGATAACCTTGTACCTGTTGATGGCCTTGACATGATCCATCAAAATGGAGTTAATCAGCAAAGTCTCACTGCTGAAGATGGTGATGCTGTCTCTGTTAATGTGAATGATAATTTTGGAAAAGTTTTGACCTCTGGTGAATCTAATGGGAATTTAGAAAACGCACTTCATTTGGATGACAGTGCTGCTAATAATTTATCCTCAGATGTCATTGGAGGATCAAAATTGCTTGTTGGGAGCAATGGATTGCCTGTTTGTAAGGTAGGAGATGTTCCATTCTGTTTATTTGTTGCAATGGCAAGAAAGCATGCCTGACACAAAGTCTTGTGTCGCTGACATAGGATGGAGTAGTCAGAGATGTGCTTAATTCAGAACCAGGCAGACCACATGGAAAGAGCAACGATGAGAAGCCCTTGAATGCTAAGAATGCCTCAGTCACACAGATGAGAAAGGGAAAGGATATGAAAGATGCAGGAGCACCATCTGCCGTAGCAAATGGTCCTACTGCGTTGAATTCTAGGCCAAAGCAGCCCTTGAAAAACAAATTATTCAATGAGAAACTTGTTCCTGCATCTAAGGTATTATCTGACATCAGTAATGTGTATTTCTTGTGATATCACCATGAATCATGATGCTTACATGCTTTTGTTGTTGTAAACAGCATTCTGAGAAGGTTGATGTAGAGTCTTCTGACAGCCTCATGTATGTATTGACTACATTTACTTCTTGTTTTGTCAAGGGGCCATAAGTCTATCTTTGCAATCCAAGTTTTTATTTGAAAAAGGTTACAAGCATGAATTTGTTAGTGGCTAATTTAGCCAGGCATTTTCAAATATTTTAATTAAACATTATCTTAGGAAAAATCATTTTATTGATGCTGGTGTTATTTTGGTTGTTTGTTAACCGTGATTTCCTGCATTCAGGGAGAAGGCAAAATTGAAACCTTTAAAGAAAGGTACCGCTCATAACATTGAAGAAGATACACAATCTTTGTATCCTTTTTATATGATGATTTTCTTGTGTAGTCTTGTGAAGTTGTTGCTTACTTCTTTGGCTTGGTATGTTTAGTTTTCTTGAGTTTATCCTTGATCTCTTTGTAGAAGTCCTACCACAGAAAATGTGAAACCTCGAAAGATGGGTACACTTCCTAATTATGGTTTTAGCTTCAAATGTGATGAACGAGCAGAGAAAAGGAAAGAGGTTAGCTTTTTTTTTTTTTATAGGAAATATCTCAATCCAATAGGTGGGATCTTCAGTTACTTTTTTCTTATGCCAACATAATATATTTTTTGTTCTGCACCTGAGCAGTTCTATACTAAACTTGAGGAAAAGATTCAAGCGAAGGAAGTGGAAAAGAGTACCTTGCAAGCCAAGTCCAAAGTATGCTGTCCTTTATGATTTTAGACATTTTTGTACATATCGTTTTCCTTGTCAAGGAAAAATTCCAAATTTCTTTCAGGAAACTCAAGAAGCTGAAATTAAGTTACTCAGAAAGAGTTTAGCATTTAAAGCAACACCAATGCCTAATTTCTATCAGGAGCCTCCACTGCCTAAGTCGGAGCTGAAGAAGGTTTGTGTTCCTGAGTTTTGTTTCTTGGTTTCCTGAATTGTTAGTGAAAATAACTAAATATAGTTGTAATTCTTTTATTCTTTGGTAGAAAGATCTGGTTTCTAGTTCTAGCTGCGAACTGTACAGCAAGCTGACTTGTGTCTTTTAGTTGTTAACTGAATTTGATGGCTTTATATCTCATTGCCTACCTTTGATTTGCATGTATTCATTCTTCCAATTAAGTTGTCCGAGTATTATGTAGTTGTTTAATGGTAGTTGAAAAGGTTTCTAATTTATGTATCACTATGTTAGTGTTCTCATTGTGGACTAATTGCATTTCAATGTTTGTGTGATGGAATCATCTTTTCTCTATATTTTCCCTTTACTCCTCGCCTTATCCCTGCCCAAAATCATAATGGGTGGTAAGCTTTGAGCTGAAAGAGAATGTTAAACGGGATATGTAATTTGAGTTGAGATTTGGCGTGGATTTGTTTATTCTGCTTCATCTTTCCTTAGTAAATCCTGCTTACATGTATCGTTTGATTTGCTTGAGAGTCTAATCCCACTTTTGTGGCTTCTGCAAAGCGCCAATTTGTTATTGTCATATAACATCTTACATGTGTATTGACATATTAACAGCCTTAACTGATAAATTAGGTCTTTGATTGCTTTGGTTTGAAAGTTTTCAAGACTTGGAAGTAGTATCATGGGAAATCTTGTGACAATTTGTACCATGATCATCCGATTGTATCCATAAATCTTGACAATCTGTAGCTCTTTTCCATGTAAATTGTTACATTTAACTAATACCAAACCTCTGTTGTTTCTCATTCTCATGCATAATTTGATTAATTTCTGTAACACCACTAATTAGCTTGCAAGTTTTTAATTTTGGAGGTTACAGGTAGTGCTTCTTTTCTATGAATAATTCGGTGTTTTGGGGACAAACATATTTTTAATCCTTTAACTTGACAATGTTTCCTATATCAATCCTCCAATTTCTAGTTCAGCCTTGAACTCTGTTAATTACTCTATATTAGGATTTCTGTTAATGTCTTTAGTGGAAATTCTAAGTTACATCAACATAATACAAGCTGGACAATAGTTGCAAATGATATGTGTCCAATTTGGGTGCCTTGTAAAATTTATGTTAAGGACATGAACCGAAGTCCTAATGTGAATTGACTAGTGAAGTGTGAGAACTGAATTAGAAGGTTTAATAGTTGGAGGATTGAAATAAAAAACATTATGTTGAATCACTTGAGAATTGTTTTGCTTGTTGTTGTCATATGCTAAATATTTTGCACTATTATGAGGTTGTCTCAGAAAGCTGTACTTTTCAATATTCTTGACTATTCTTTTAGTACTTGTGCCCTTATGAATTGTTCATGTTATTTAATATTGTCCAAGGGTTACCCTTCTGTAGCAGTTATACCTGTATGGCAGTCTACAGTCTAGGTTCTTGATGTAGAAGGTTGACTATCATCTAATTTAAATTTCAGTTGGCATTAATTGTTAATATGAAACAGATACCTCCAACAAGACCCAAATCACCGAAGCTGGGTCGAAGGAAGAGCTCTTTCCAGTCAGACACTGAAGGCATCAATTGTCAGACCATTCGACCAGGTAGGCTAAGTTTGGATGAGAAAGTGTCTCAGGAGAATCCTACCAGAGGTCTTTCACCTGTCCCTTTCAAGAAGCCACAACGAAAGTCCCTCCCAAAACTACCTTCTGAAAAGATAACTTTATCCAATGTGACAAATGCAACAAAAGAAGACAATATGAAGTTTTCCAATGACACAAATCAGGAAGGCATTATCCCTCCAGGGGAAGAGACAGTTCCTAGTGTTGAGGCTAGTGAAATCCAGCCCCAAACTTGTGGGGAGAAAGTGGTTCTAGAGCAAACGCAGTTCATGATGGTGCAACTGTAGCGTTGGAGCATTAAGCACTGTGGTAATAAGATTGAAGTGTTGAATATGCAAAGACCTCAAATCCTATGTGCGTAAAGTAAAAAATTTTCTTTTCAGACAAGCAAGGCGTGTGGATTTTGCATTATTCATTTTGTTATGTTCATAACTAGTTCCAATTGTTGATTTGCAATTGGCATGCCTTCGTTTGTTATTTGGAAAGTTATTCTCTTAAAGCATGAATTGTTTGCCTGCTTATTGGAAATATTTCCATGGTTTTGGAGAAGTCTGCTGCGAGATAGGTGGTCAAAGTTAAGATAGGGGGTCATCGACCCACTTATATTGCACTATTGGAATTGGTTAAGGTTAGTTTTGTTGTTCTAACTATATTGCCTGTTTGTTTAGTATAATCGATGTTGTTATTTACTCAATATGCTTAGCTTTCCTTTCATTTTTGAATTTTTATATTCCATCATGTAATATCAATTTCATTCCTTTACCAATATGTTCTTGGCAGAAGCGTTGCGTAACAAACGGGTCATCTGGTTCTTATATAGTTTGTCTTAATCTTAGATAAAACGCAAAACTTTTCAATATGTTGATCATAAGTAAATAATAAACCTACTTTCTTAAAGATAAGAACTTAAGGGAACTAAGAGTCAAGTGTAGAGAGATGCCCTATCTTTTCTCTAGCTTCATTTGCCTACCTTACCTCCTTTACATCTCTTGCTTGTCATGTTTTGGCCTTGTTTAGTAAATAGCTGATCAACTATGTGTATTTAGTTGTTTGATCACATGAAATAACCAATAATCATGTTTGGTAATCAGCGGATTGAGTTGACAGATTGAGCTTAATCTGTTATTTTCGAAAATGTTATTATGAGGAGAATTTTCAAACAATGACTAAAAAATTAAGGGACAAAAAGACGATTGTGTCTAAAAGTTATTACAAATTAATAAAGAAATAAATATAAAGATAGAGATAGAAATAAAGATAAAGATAGAAATAGAAATATAAATAACTTTATCCTATTCTAATAAATTTCATTTTGTTAATCGCACATATAAATTTAACTTTATTAGTAGCTACCACCTAAAATTGTAAGATTAGTAGTGTATCAACCAACAAGGTTAAAGGTTGGTAAGTAAGCTTTTCTGTTGTTGTCCGTCTCTTTCTTTGAAAATATTCAAAGAAATACTAAGATATAATACTCATGTCCTTATAAATCCTTTTTTTAGTTCATGCCTTCATAAGTTATTTTACATATAAACAATTAATACTAAACAACTAATTTTACCAAACATCTTTAAATAAAGAGTTGATGTTATTTGCTGGTCAAATCAGCTATATTAATCTGTTGTTAGCTAACTGTTGATAGAATCAACTAACAGCTATTGTAATCCGCTGATTACCAAATAGGGCCTTTGTTTGAAAGTTGACTGTTAATGGTAAAATGTTAGCAGGTAAGGCCAGCTCTCTTCTCTCTACCCATCTTGTCCTTTTGCTTGAGAAACTATTAGATTTCACCTTCCCTCCTCCCCTGAACTCCAGTCAAAGACTAGCTCATTCCTCAGGTGTTACCTTATGTGAGCCTACGAAGCTTGTAGCGAATAAAGTAGGTGGTGCATGGAATAAAGTAGTTGGCGACCTAGATTCTTTTGGCAAGTTGGGATATATATTTACTGTTGAGGGTGGTGCCCTTATTGCCTCTCCACTCAGGTACTGTAACAGGGAGCTTTAGTAAGTTGGTGTATCGATAAGAGGCTTGCTTTTTTAGCGAACCAGTGGGCTAATGCAAATTGGAAGAAGTTTGGAGTAATTAATTCTCTAATCAGTAAAGATGAATTCTTCATCTTTGGGTTTAACTTGAGGAGATGGCACCACAAATCATGGACTTTGGTCTTTATCATATCTAATGCAAACTACTACTTCTCAAAGGATAAGAACTTGGTAACCTGAAAGCCGTCCCCCTGTATGTGAACTTTTATCGAATCCCTTTATAATATTGATCTTCGGAGGGATTGATTTATCTTTTGAGCTCCTTTAGGATTCCCATACCCTTGGATGATAACACAACAAATGTAAGGAGAATTCACTTTCCACAAGTGTGCATTGAAATTGAACTGGAAACAAGTCTCCCAAATTCTTTGAGGGTTATGAGATACAATAGCAATGGTGAGTTGGAAGAGGATACAATCAAGTTTTCTTCTCCTTATAAGCCTCTAAAGAAGGGAATGTTGAGGATATGGAGACCAAAAAACCAATAACCTCTATTAAGAAGATAATACTCCTCCCAAAAAGGATGTTGGGCCTCAAACACAAGAACAAACCGTATCATCTGATGTGAGCATCTCACTAACAAGTCAGACACATTGGTAAAAGCTAAGGGAAGTCCTCAAGTAAAGGGTGGTAACGCAAAGCTTCAGAATGTCCCCGTTGAAAAGGTGAGCCTTGAGGACTCTAATAAAACCGTTTATCCAAATAAATAGATGGCTCTTAAAGACCTCCTTAGTTGTAAGAAACCATATTGATCTTATAAAGACCAAAATAAAGGAAGATTATTATAAAAAAGGCCTCTGGTTCTTATAGAAGGAATGGATATTCCTCATCAATCATGCAAACCTCTCTAATGGTAAAGTTATTGTGTCGTTTGATCCATCAATTCTCCAATTGGTAAGCTGGTGTTCTTATGATCAATCCATTCATTATGATATGGTGCCAAAGCAATCCAATTCCCCTATATCCATAACTATAATATGTGTAGCAAGTTGGGAATTCTAAAAGAATAACCTATAAAGTGACTTGAGGAGTCCTGGAGCAATCATCAAAACCTCTTGGATGCTAGTAAAAGACTATAATGCACCCTTTCCCCCTTAGAATCTTAAAGAAATTTGAGGAGAGTATAAGCTAGATTTCATGAGCTATTAAACTTAACCTTTATTCTAGCCCTTACAGATCTCAAATATACTAGTGCTTATTGTACCTGGAGTAATAGATAAAGTGGGAACAAATTCATCTGTAGGAAACTGTATAGATGTTTGGTTAATAGATCCTGGATTAGATCCTTGCCATTTAGCCAAGCTCACTTTGGAAACAGTTTGGTCTTTGACCATTCCCTAATAGAAATAGAGATCAAACATGGGAATGGGAAAAGGAATGCTCCCTTTAGATCATACTCAAGTTAGGGAAGTAATTGAAAAGGCAATGAATATGAACTATTCAAGATCCTATGCTTACAAGTGTGCCTAAATGCTAAAGGCCATTATATCAAGATGCAAAATTCTACTTAAATCTAGTTATAACCCCCTACTACTGGATAGCATAGTGGCTTTTTAATCACCTCAATAGGATTTGTGAAGCCATTGCCATATAATGAAAGCTAGTGAAACTGAAGCCTTGAAGAAGTATCACTTGCCTTGGCAAGTTGCAACTCTTAGTTAAGCCAAAAGCAAGAATAGTCTGGTTGCAAGAGGGGGACAAAAACTCCAAATTAGGATTGTTACTTTAACGGATCCTAATAGAAATATATGATTGATTAGATTAGTCTTAAGGAATTGGCTTATTCTCACCTTAGGAATATTCTGGAAAATTCCTTTATCCCCATTAAGTTACCAGATGAATGAGCTAATTCCATTAAAAATGCATTTAACCCTCAACTTATCCCTTCTCTGATTAAGGAAGTCAGTCCAGATGCGATCAAGTATATCTCTTCTCCTTCCATCCTGACAAATCTCTTAGACTAGATGGGTTTAATGTAATATTTTTCAGTCCACTTGAGAGCTAACTAGCACAATGGTAATTAATGTAGTCTAGGAATTCTTCAAAAGTAATAAGCTTATTTTAGATCTTAACAAAACTTATAATTTTCTTGTTCCTAAAGTTCTTAATCCTTCTACCGTTAGTGAGTTTAGGCCTATTGCCTGTTGTAATGTGCTTTACAAGTTAATCTCCATGATCATAACTAACAAATTGTTGAAGACTTTTCTTGACTTCATTAACCCATGCCAAGGGGCTTTTGTAAGGGGAAGGAACATTGGAGATAATACTAGCCTTGCTCATGAGCTGTTCAAGGGATATGAATCCAACAAAGCAATAAAAAGCTATAGAAATGTAAATAGACTTCACTAGGGCCTTTGATTCACTTAATTGGGAATGCATATCGAGCTCCATATAGGTGATTAGATACCCTAGCAAGTTCAAAAACTAGATTTAAGCATATATCTCCATAGTTTCCTATTATGTCATAGTTTATGGTAAACCCTCAAACATCTTAAAATAACTCAAATGCCTGAGGCAAGGTGATCCTTTATCTCTATATCTGTTCGCAATTGCAATGGAGATTCTAACCAAGTTAATCAATAATAATATATATAGAGCTCCAACATTCAAATTCCACTATAGATCTGACAAGCTCTAGCTCTCCCACCTAGCCTTTTTAAATGATCTTTTGTTACTATATGGAGTTGATCAAAACTCAATCAATCTCCTGATGAAGTCTCTAGACATATTTAAATTGCTATAGGTTTTAAGATTCAACACAAGTAAGAGTTGTATTTACTTCTCAACTCCCCCTATAGCAATGCTTAGTTATATTCCTTCTCCCTAGGGCTAAAGCTCAAGCAGTTTTAACTTAAATACTTGGGGATTCCTATTTCAGCTAAGAAGCTAACTATAGTGAATTGCTCTCCACTCATTAGCTATATAGAAGGAAGGCTCCACTTATAGTGAAATTGTTTATTATCCTATAGTGGGAGGCTTTAACTTGCACTATCAGTACTTAATAATATCTATATACTGGTGCTCCCACTTAAAACTACTTAAAGGTGTTGTGAAGAAAATTGATAAGATCATAAGTAATTTCATATTGAATGGATGCAGTTGTAATTTCAAAATCCCTAAAGTTAAGTGGAGCATTCTTTTCCTTCTTAAGTAGAATGAAGGTCTTGGTTTATCCTAAGTTAAAAGAATTTCTAGTGTTCTTTTGGCCAAAAGATTATGGAAACTTTATGTATACAAGGAAAATATAAGGTGGATTCACACTTACCACCTAAAGGACCAAAGCATCTAGATAGTTGGTATCAAAACTACTTACTCCTACACCCTTTAGCAAATTATGCTCACCAGAAGATTCATGCAGAATCATATTAAGCACAAAATTGGCAATGATAAGGGTTCTAACTTTTGGTATGACAATTGGCATAGACTAGGCCCTTAGTATTAAACTTAGAGAATTTAACACGCTTAAAGCAATTATTCTTATAAATACTAAGGATAGAGACATCTTGGAGAATAACTCCTGACATTGGTCATTCTATTCCACTAAGGGGTTCTAGGATATAATTTAGATGCTTCCAATCTATACCCAAGATCTATGCACCCCAGGTCGTGTGCAATGGACTCTATATAGCTCAATGAAGTTCTATAACTCCTCTTGTAAGAAGTTTTTAATGGGATCACATTTAATAATGCAAACTTACAACCTCGTATAGGAATCCCACATTTCCCCTTCCCACTCATTTATACTCTGGCTAGTAGGCTCCTCGAAACTTGGTACAAGAGACAAGCTTAAGTTC